>SNQJ01S0161243.1:7409-25760 GCA_010110895.2 Picea sitchensis | reverse complement strand
GTATACACATAAAACCGTGGTTTATAAACATAAAACCCACGCTCCTTTTCACATATACCACGGGTCACATGGTAAATGAAAACGTGACTGAGGGCTCCGTTATACCTGCGCACAATTGTTATATGGTGGCCACGACCATGGGCCGATACATATGGTCACATAAACAAGAATATGACCACGGGTCGGGGCTAAGCCCCGGCCCGACCTTCCGCCAAATTTTACAAGTTGCAAACTTAAATACATATGAACTCGCATATGTTACAAAGCACAAATGGTAGTCCATTGGTTGGAGGGTCCTTGCGAAGGCACATTCGGTGGGGGAAGTCACCGGTTCGAACCCGGTCGACTACACATAATTTTGATTAACCAACCAAACCAATAAACCAATACCTAGGTGCCACGTGCCAGCCAATGATTGGGCCACGTGGCACCCAATCATTGACTAACAAAACTACCACGTGTCGACATCTGATTCGACCATGCCAACCAACCAGATCATGCCACTTTTGAACCGCTAATTGGCCCACGTCACTTGCCGCGTCGGCTTCCGTACATCCAGTCACCTTGCCACGTCACTCGCCGTACTATCCAATGTTGATGTCACCCATGCCACGTGTCACCCTTTCAGTGGTGACACGTGTCACCTTGGGATTGGTCCAACTATACACCCAAAAGTCCAAATCTTCCTGCCATGTGTCACTCCCTGGAGCTGCCATGTGTCACCTATATGGTCATGCCACGTCAGCGTACGGACATGCCACATCAGCGTCCGCATGGACTGTACGGACTGCACAATCATCAATTTTTTACCTGTTTGACTTTTCGGACAGAATGCGATATCTTCTCCATACGGACTTCGTTTGACAAAGTAAATATACCACCAAAATCAGGAAGACGAGACAGACACAATGGTGTTGGTTTCGTCATGTTTTGAGCACTTTCATTTTTGAGCATTTTTCAAGCCCTGTCAGGCTTCTGGATCCAATTTCGGATCATCTTACCTCTGTGCCAACCCATATTAGTGCGCATGTCATTCTTTCACATATTCTGGTAGATATATCATGTAAACATTGATGCCAATTCTCTAGTCCCATGTCAGAATCTAAAGCACAAGAACTAATGCTTCTCCAGTTAAGCATTTCATTTGTTGTTGGGTTAATGTAATCCTCCTTGCGCACGTTAGTTCTATAAAACTTGTTTATCTCTTATGTGATGAAGTTTTCTATTGTTGGTTCAATATATCTTCCACCTTTTGAAGGATCTAATGGTGTTATGACTCTATATTCTCCTGATTCAAAAACAATTTTCTAGGTCTTCAAGTTGATGATAGCTTGATTGTTAAATTCTCAATTCAACCCCAACAATGTTGGATAAGGTGTAGTATTATCCACTATATCAATTACCTCAAATTCTTCCAAAGTGCGCATAGCATCTAAATCCACTGGTATGTCTTTCAATCGACCAATTGGTATTACCCTATGTTGGTTTACTAATTTAAGTTGAATAGGTGAATAGCCCAGTGTAGGTTCCCCCATGCATTCCCATGTTTTCTTAGGAAGAACATTTACCTCAGATCCAAAATCTAATATGATGTCACCCATGTTAGAGTCTCCAATATTTGCATTTTTTATGAACTCCCTATTTGTTCTTATCTTCCTATGGACATGATTTACTGTCTTTTTCTCTAGTTTTATCTCTTCTTCAGGACTGCATTTTTCTATCAAACTTTGTAAGACTTGTAAATATGGTTGATCATTCAATAAATTCAAGCAAGACAAACAATTTTCTTAAATTACTTACCTTTTCTTAAGACTGATCTCTGTTGGTATGATCAAATGGATGAGGCATATCATACACTATCCCATCATATCCTAGTTGTGCATTTGAAGTAGAAGCAATATTCTCCTACAAAATTTCTTTTATGGCCTATTTGAATGTTTCTTTTTCCTTGCGCGCATCAAAAAAAAATTGTGGTGTTGTATTTTTTCTGACCCACTGGTGTTGGTTTTGATTCTAATTTGTTGCATCTGCTCCTGTTTTGGTTCCACCTCGAGTAACTATATTGA
This sequence comes from Picea sitchensis, assembly GCA_010110895.2. Lineage (NCBI taxonomy): Eukaryota > Viridiplantae > Streptophyta > Pinopsida > Pinales > Pinaceae > Picea > Picea sitchensis. The sequence continues at coordinate 23,694 of SNQJ01S0161243.1, read as the reverse complement.
TATTTCTCCCATCATCTATAGTATCCATGGAAATCCATTGAACATTTTTGTTATTATGATTCCTTTTGTCCCGTATTTTTGTTAGAAGTATAAGACAGTCTTCTGTATTATGATATGTTGTGCGACGGTACATGCATTTTGCTGGTGGTAGTGGACAATCCCTTACATAATGTCCAGGGTGTTGGAAATTCTGGCAGGTTACTAGTCCTTTTCCTCTTCCAAATCCTAATCTTCCATGTCCTCCTCCAATGAATCCTCCTCTATTGCCTTGATAGTCTGCGCACGGTGTATTATATTGTGGTACTTGATTATATTGTGGTGGCACTATAAACTTCTGCGTAGGTTGCCTTATCATTGGTTCAACTTGCATCCTATAAGCATCTGAGGTCCTTTCCTTCATCATTTCCAAGGTTCGACAATTCTTATCCTCTTGTCCTACAGACTTGCAGAAATTGCATAATGTACTTTTAGGCATTATTTCATATTTTTGCATCAGTGGACAAGGATAGGGATCATGTCCAAGTGTTTTACATATTTCACACCATAATCCTCTTATGGGTAAGGGATTTGGAATTGCTTCTCCCAAATATTGCGTAAATGTTGGGAACTCATTCTTATGGTGTCCTTTTGTTCTACATCAGGTACACCAGAAAGCTTCCCTCTTTTCGTTTCCTTTGTTTTGATTCAATTTAAATGTCAGATTATTGAGATCCTCTCTCAGCTATTCTATAGCTGGATTTGTATGTTTATATTGATTCTCTTCTAGTTGGAGGGTTTCTTGCAGATCCTCAACCTAAGTCTAGAACTTATGTTTCCTCAATGGGTATTTAAAATGTGGCAATAATAAATTTATGAATATTTTCCTATGTTGCATGTTTGTTATAGGATATTTCAACTTACCTTTTAGTCGCTTGAACTTCTGATCGATTTCCCAAACCAACTCTCTTGGATTCTGTTTGATTTCTATCATATCATTCATATATTGGTCTTCTGAACTTAGTCACTGGAATTCATTGATTAGTGACTTCTTTACATCTACGACTGTTGTAGGTGCTCCTTGTGTATTGTTCACTGCTAGGATCATAAACCAATCCAGTGTGTGGTTTCTGAATGTAATTGAAAGATGAGCCACTTTTGTGTCTTCATCAGTGATTTTTTTAGCTGCCCAAATATTTTCACAAATAAATAGATGATTCTTTGGGTCCTCCGACCCTTCTCCAAGAAATTATGGTAACCGAATAGTCGAATTTGTTCCTACCATTGTAAAATTTGTGATACTACCTCCGCGCGGTGTAGATAACTGAATACTGCTAGCTGAACTCATACTTCCACTTGAATTTCCACTATTCCCTTGACTTATTGGACTCCTTCTGCTACTAATTGATGGTTTTCTAAACGATTCTCTCTTTCTGGATGTGTTAGTCACATATGGGGTTGTGGGTTCCACACTAATTCTGATATGGAATGGAGTTCCTTCTTCTGCGCATGACCCTTGACCTATGGTTTTTCTATCATATGTGGTGCACAAGATTTCTCCAATTTGCTCCATAGCATGAAGATCCTCTATCTCTTCTTCATCACTTTCCAAGTCTTCCTACTCGGCTACTGCCCTATTTTTCCTATTAATATTATATTGGTAGGGTCTTCCGCTACGCATCGTTCCAGCTTTGTCCATTATTTCCTTGATCTGCTCTTCATCCATCATAATGGGGTCCATTGCTTCCTTCTTCTTTCCTCTATCCAGATCCCTCTCCATGTCTCAGATTGTCCTTAGTGTTTCCCCCAATATCCCCATGTGTGCATAGTTATTTAGCTGTCAGACTCCATTGTCATCACACCTTTATCATGCAACAAAATATTGATTGATGTATAGGGTGATATAATATGCCTTACTCTTGGACCTTTCAAAAAATCGTGCTCTGCAACAACATATGATTTTGTAGTATTGACTACAAACTTGGTAATGAATCCTGTAATAATGTTATCTAACCAGAAATCGATTGTGCACATGAATTTGTTGTTGACTCTTTGTATATGCACAATATGCTCAATATTCCACTATATTGGTATTATCCAATTGGTTGGGTTATTGTATTTTAATCTTAGTATCCACTCCTGCAACAAATGTGGAAATTCACAGAAAAATGACTCATGAAGATCAGTGAATACATACCTCTCCAAATATTGATGTGGTGTATACTTAGGGTTTCTATTGTCTTTCTATGCAAACTCGAGCTCTTTTATTTTCAACCATTGTTCAATCTCTTGTTTAGTTGGATTCCATGGTTTGAACATCCCCTTCTAATATTTCATTCTCTTCACTGTTCTTCTCATCAAGTCCCTTCCAATCTGTTCTTTTGGGTTCTATTCGGAAACAAAACCATTTGTTGGACATTTCTTGGGTTGACTCAAGTTCTACTTTAGGTTTCCAACAAAACCTTGCAAACCATCGTCCCTTCTGGAGACTAGAAGGAAACAATGTGCACAATGTAGTCTCACCCAAGATGGCTTATGGTGACAGCAGGACCCATATGTCTACAATCTTGGAAGGGAGGATTTTGTGGGGATGGGAGACATTCATTCTACCTCAAACACATTAGATATATATATTATTCTAACACATCATTATATCTAGATCTACCATTACGTAATCAATTGCATTCAATTAAGATTTATTCTGCAGTAAATATCCTGGATAATTTATTTCGCATTGCTTTTTACTACTGACAGATTAATCCATTCATAACCAATAATATCAAGAAATATTATAAACATTCCACACAGAGACATAAAATTACCGTGGCTCACCCCCTGGGCTACGTCCATAAAGATTTGGATTTCTTCGCTATTTTATTATTCTTCATCAAGTTTATAGTGTTGTGTGCATTACATTTGAAGCCGAAAATATCGCACTAAGCTCCATAGCTTGTGACCTTACCCTCAAGTACAATGCATATCTCTATATGTTTGCTCATACCTCTCTGTCTGTTTTCTCATACCTCTCTGACTATATCTCAATACTGATACTAGATCTCTCAGTCTACCAGTCCTTCTGTATCTATGATAATCATTACATCCGCTATCTCACAACCACATATTTCTATTACAAAAAGGGGTTAATTACCCATTACAAAAATGACCAAAACCCTAACCTACTAAATCTAAGTGGATTAGGGTTGTCCACTTTCTAACTCCCTGATCATGGCTGGTCCAAAATATAACTGTTTTCCTTGTTGATCCACATATTTCTTCCTTTCTTTGACTTTTCGGGTTTCTTGGTGCTGCTTTTCCCCGTTTTCCAGCATGCGCTCCTTCTTTGGTCCATTTCCTAACTGCCTTCATTAATTACGACGTTTTTTTCCCAAAATGGTCTGCACCAACAATTTCTCAATTGAATTTTCTTTCACCATCTCTTTTTATTTTAACTTTATTTGATATGAGATGGGGGGCAATCAATGTGTTTTGCAAACTAAGGGATGATGTCCATTTTTTGAAAACTAGTTGGAAATGTCTGCGTTATAAAGTATACTCATAAAAGATGTTCATTTCCTCACTCCTAACTCTATCTTTCCATATGAACCGATTTCATATTGTTATTATATATATTTTTTCTTTTAAAATAGAAGACCTTGAGTAAAACAATCAATTATAAAAGATGACACAAAATCCTCTTCTTAGAGCATGATTACCCAAAACATACATTTTCAACTTATCTATGAAGAAATGATAAAATTATTCTCCCCTCTTGTTATAATAACATGTCCAAAATCTTAACTATGAGTTAGAACAATCATTTCTATTAAGATTAGTGAAATATTAATTATACACATGATCTTATTTTGTTTAAAACGTCATAACTTATATAAACAAAATTATATACACTAAATTAGAAACAATCTAATTGATAAGAAAAACTTAAAAGAAACACTTTACCTTAACTAAACTACAATTAGATTTGAATTTTTCAAACTTAAAACAACTAAAGTTTTGAAGAAATCTATTACCCTTGGAAGAAGAATTTCCAATATGTTTTAGTTAGATGATCATTCTTGATAACATGAGGATTAATGAAACTTATGTAAATCAAGTTTCAAATCCAATAAGCTTATTAAAATCATACATTCACACTACAATATGGAAACAAATTGTTCTACTGCAAACTGAAAATAGATGCTTGAGAATGAACTTATTTATATACAATTAACCCCTACACTAAATAACTCAATGATTCCACTAAAGTAATATTGTATTTTCAATGAAGCCATGTAAGCATCTTATTTTTTGCACAATCTTTTCCTTACGTTTAATCATCAAAATAAAATACAGTATGAACAATTGTAATTCTGCATACAAATTGAATTCATTTTCACATTCTACAAAAGGTAAAAGAATTTTACTGCAAAAAACTTGCAAAGAGAGTGCCATGTGATGTTATAATGATAACAAATGACCTCTTGATCATCCATAAAGCTTTCTACTTAGTTCAAATGGTTGTTTTTACTTTCTGAGACCATTGCTTCATTAATGAGATAAGGCTATTGCATTTGTGTTATGAATAAATTGAAGGAAAAAGATGACATACCAACTTCACTTACTGATTCTTTTCCTAGATTATACAACCTTCTTCCTTTATGAACAAATGTCAACAATGAATATGTCTATAACTCTTCATCATAATCCTCATACACATTATAAATTGATCCATTTTGTATGCTTTTGCACATGCTAGAACTGAAATCTGGACTTGCTCTCCATTGTTAGAAAAAGTCATAGAAGAATTATATCCTTGACCTCCATTGTTAGCAAAAGTCATAAAAGAATTATATCCTTAACTTTCTTGAAAAATCACTTAAACAAAAAATCCTCCATAGCAACCCGAATTGAGAATATGCTCAATAGAACACTCGTCTTTATCTTCAAAAATAGAGGTCAACATATCTTCATGAGGTGCAACATTTAATAATCCAGTATATCAAAATACAAAATTTGGATTTTGAAGTATTTTCTTTTGAACTAAAAATTCAAAAAATGATTGAAGTATAGAAAATTTTGTTTGAGCATCAATATCTTCTTGTTGATTTCTTGAAACCTAGGTGCTTGAATGTTTTTAGGTGCTTGAATGTTTTTATCAATTTCAAAAAAAAAAAAAATGTTAATCTACTCAACATAATCTTGATTCTGATAATTAGGAACATGAAAAGGAATTATATCTGCATGAGAACCACACATCACATTTTCCAACTGGAAAGTAATATTTCTCAACAACCAATAATGGATATGCAAGAAGAAAATGTATCAATTAGAAAATGCTCTCGGCTTAATAGTGGATAAGCGGATCGAAGGTCGTGACCTTCTAAGAGAGAAATCAGAGCTGCAACCTCAACGAATTTAGTCAACCTATTCGATATTTTTAAATCCATGAGTTCCCTAATCTTCCATACTCACTCAAGGAAGAGCTCATTGAAATCCCAAGTAAAAACTCTTTTCAAAAGAGTGACGTAAGGTTAATTATTTTTTAAGGAAATCATATAAAGTATGATCCATAGATTTGGATGTATGATTTAAAGATTTAAATATGAAGTAAAATTCATGTTATTGTAAAAAGTACTATTTTATAATATCATCACTTTATGTGATGAGAGTTATGAGGAATGATTTGTTTTCCATTAAACAAAGTGGGAGACGTGGGAAGACTTGTTTTCTTCACTTGAGAGGGAAGATTATTTTTTATTTTTTTTCTCATCCTTTACTTCATTGTAACTCCACATTCTGAAGTTTTTGTAAGTTTAGGAATCACTTATGAGAGGTCCAATACTTTTTGTAAGTGAAAAAATTGAATACAATATTTAGTTTGATGGTTGATGTGTCCTAGATTTGTTTGAAATTGAATAAGGGGATTTTAGGTACACCTTGTGTAGTGTACAATGGTGATTYTCCATGGTTGTTTATTGTCTAGTTTTGACATAAACACAATTGCAATTTTAACATTTAACGTAACACACACAAGCTCAAGCATAATCAATCATAAGTAATCAAACAATTGTAACAATATCAAATTCTCAACAACAATTCTTTATCAAATCATTGAAATAACAGAGAAATCAAGCTTGTAATCAAAGAAAAATTGTTCATGACTTGGAATCAAAGCACCGTCAAGTTTTAAGATTAATTCAATTTCTGAATCCACAATAATTGTAACTTACAAATAGTCATTTTCTAAGTTTACTTGTCTTTTTGAAATCAAGTGAAGTTGAAATTGTAATTTTTCTAGTGCATTCTTGGTTGAACCCAACACTCAGGACTTGATTACATCATTGATATTCTGAGTCCATATTGAAATAGTTGAATCAAGATTGGAAATAGTCGAGTGATTGAATTTGTAATTGATTTTGCCAAACGAGACCTATCTTAAATGGAATAACAAGGTTTTTTTCATCAAAAATATCATCATAATTTTGGGTGCATTTTTGGTAGTATAAAAAACCCTCAACTTCTTGGAAGAAAGAAAAATCAAGCGAGTGAATTCAAGCATACAAGTAATCTTGAAGTACAAGCAAGAGAAGTTCAAGTGAACAAATTCAAGCAAGCAAGTTCAAGCGAATGAGTTCAAGTGAGCGTGAAGTTCAAGTGAGTGAGTGTGAAGTTCAAGGAGGCATCTTTTAGTTCTTCAAATAGAGTGAAATCTAGAATTATTAGAGTTACTAAACACTTTAATAAACACTATGGAAAATAATACAACCATACTTCACAAAGATACTCTTTAATCAATGCTAATGTGTTTGCAAGTAATACAATATAAAGTTAGAATACTTCAAGCACAATCCCAACTACTAAATTATGAAGTGATAAATTTAAAAAACCAATAGCCAATGAAGTGTTTTGAACTAGTTTTTGTTTAAAACAACCCTCTCTATGATGATGATATTGATGATGATGGTGAATCAGATCAACATTCAGTGCATGAGAAAATTAGTAAACCAACTTTAGATGCAGATGTACATGAAGATGAAATTGTTCAAGTTCGGCATGACTAGGTTCAAATTTATCTTTCCAAGACAATCATCAGACCTTGGGAAGTAATCATGAACAATAAGCATAGAACATGACTTGGATATGAAAAGGAAGTTACATTTCATATTCTCGATTATTCCATACCAATCCAATTCCAAAGTGTTGGATTCCGTCAAGAACTTCACATGTTCAAGTTCAAAATCATAATGGTAAATGCCAACATTGCAATCGAGTTAGTCACGTGGAGAATTAGTGTTTTGATCTCCATATTTTCCAACATTCTGGCAAGAAGAATCATTCATCGGATAAATGTTTCAAAAGGAACAAACCTACAAGATTGGAGATTCACTATGAGTGGATCGATCCTTGGCAATGGTCATCAGCAACCAAGCATATATTATAGTGTTACCGAAGAATTCAAACTTGAGTAAAGACATGTCTTGCAGTAGAACAAAATTCTCATGCACCTTAAGGTGGGGGGTTCAAAAATCAAGTAAATATGGTTTGTGAAACCACTTGTGATCTCTCCTTTCATCTAACAAAAGGGGGATTTAATGATGGAATTGAAGATGGTTGTCGTACTGAAAGTTTTAGCAAACCATATGCCAGGTGGGCATCAAATTTTCCAGATGGGCAACTGCAGTCTGTAGATGGCAGACTTTGGCATATTTATGTTCAATGAATTGCAATTGAATCGTACACATGGATGTTGATTTTGAGAGAAAAGACGTGGACATTTTTTTCACCTGGATGGTCATTTGACCTAGCAAAGGACAGTTCGATCATTCTGTATTGCAACTTGGCATTTGATTGAGTTTTTAGGTGTTTTCAGGCATTTTCAGGGATGTGTCAAACTTGCGGCTGATTCAGTTCTCTTGGTTCACTCTCATCATATTGGAGTTCAAATTAGTGAACAAATTACAGGTATTCTAGCTCACATGATTACACAATGATATTTTCTAGGGCTTTCAACATCCAAATTTGGCATGTTTTCAGGCAATTCTTCATTGAGGCTCATCTCAGAAGTTTCAGTATGAAGACTTGGAAAATATACCAATTCTTACTGCTTTCCTGGTATTATTGTTTGGAATTATGATTGAGGGGTGGAATGTTATACTCTTACTCATATACAATCATGAATTCCTAGTATACCACCTTTGTATATTTCACATACTAGGATATAGTTATTATCCTAAGCATGTTTCTAGATTCCTACTTTACCTCCTCCTGCCTTATCTACCGATGAGGTGATGATGTGAGAGAAATTGAGGTGGTTTCATGTATGTATTATATATTGTATCATTAAAATGAATAAAATGTGAGAGATTATGCCTTGAGGCCTTTTCCGCCACTTTTGTGTCTCTTGTTTTGTCTCCTGTGTGCTTGTCCTAATTATGTGTATTCAATTTATTTATACAATAAGAATGAAATACTGCATGAAAATATTTCAATGAAGAAATACTAGAAGTAGGTAAAGTTTTGTACCATTGTCAATCATCTCCATTCAAAGAGATCATAAACATTTTCATGAGAACATATTCATGAAAATAACCCAGTCGATGCATACATAAGTAGAATTCTATTAAACGTTGAGATGGATTATCATCGTCATCTTCTTTGAATCTAGGAAGACAGTCTTCCTAGACTTCTGCATCAGGCATAAGATTAGGAAAGCTAGGTATATTTGAAAAATCAATGGATCATACCTTGTAGCTATCTTAGCAGCAAATGAACTCAAAATTTCAAAACCAATGGAGTTTCCAGTGGAATCACAGTGGAGTTGCGATGTGAATAATCGGATAGCCTGTGTCTAACCCTTGTTCACCTTCAAGAATCAGAACTAATCTTTATCATATCCCATGAAAAATATTTCGAACCTTCGTTCCTTAACAATGACGCCAAAAATATGTTGTAACCTTGAGATGTTCCCAGCTGCTTAGGAACTATGTCAAGGCATATTAAAACCTACTTCAGACCACAAATTGACTCTTGGAGCAGAGGGACTCCCGCATATGATTTAAGACAAATGTTTTCTTATTGTCACTAAGCAGCAAGTCTTCAATATTAAGGTTAGAATGTCAGATTTAAATAAATAAGGAAAAATGATAACATGGTTGAGGACAATAATAATAGAAGATTGAATAAAAACACTGTAAACCTCTCATACTGAAAGAATTTCCATTGGGCATGGATTCTCATTCAACAAATCACAATAGATGGTAATGATAGGTGGAAGAAAAGAGGAAAACAATTAATCTCAGTCCTAGCAATGAGAAAGGAAGTCACTACCAAATTGAGATGAAGAAAGATGTTTTGTTGGGCATCTAAATAATGAATCCAACAAATGAATAAATGCAAAATTTTAATTTGATAATGAATTCAACATTATTACACTTATAAAATAACTTGTAGGTGTATGAAAATGTATTTATTGAAGGAACAAAAAATAGGGTTGAAATGGACTCAAATTCCTATAATATGAAACTATTTATTTGCATAAACATTTTATGCAAAATAAATATGATAAAGCTCAGATGTAACAAAAGATATATTTTATTATCTCCAACTCACATAAATCTAGCCTGCAAATTACATTATGCAATCTCTTCAAATAATTAACAATAGTGGTGGTCGTACTAAATTGTTGTTTTCAACACATATGATCTCACTGCAAATTATGAAAATAGAATAGAGAATAGAGATGGATTTAAAGAAGACTAACTCAAAAAATAGAAAGAGAAATGAGGCTCTGAATAAATAAGAGGTGAATCCAATAGATGATTCCCTCAGTTTGATAATTTTACAGAGAAAAACCTAAGGTTTTATTACAAATAATACAAACTTTGTTGCCAAAATTCCTAACCTCTCCCCCCCTTTTACCAAGTATTAAACTGATGCTTTTTATGCCTCTCAAGTACCGAAGCCATGTCATCGAATATGCAACTGTTTTTGAAAATAGATTTTGGATCAGGACAAAGGATGGTTCGACCCCTCAATGGGTGCGTTGTCCCAACCTTTAAAATAGAAATGTGTTGCGATAATATTTGCTAGTTATGCCACATACACTGCCATATATCCCTCACTCTAAGCTCATTACACCACCTCGTACCATATCTAAATGCATCTAGCTATGAAAATTATTTGACCTTCAACATTTCATGTTGAATTCTTGTTTGTTGGATACGCAAAATTAACTCCGCAGAAGCCATAAAACTCAGCAACCGTCGAATGAATCTCAACAAGAAATATTGACAGTTGATTTGCACGATAAAGGTTAATCCCACATTTATCGTGATATCCATTTTGAATGATTTTATAATGCAAAGTTACTCCCACATAGTTTGAATGTGAACATGTGAGTTAGAGAACTCTGCACAAAGTGTAAAATTTAGTTGTGGAGCCCAATTTACTGGATATTGGGACATTGAAAAATTTATGAGAGTTTGGATTCAAGATGAGTCTGATATCCAATATCAGAAGTTCAAGTATCATGTATATAGGATATTAGGTATAAGGTAAGGCCATAACATAATTGTTAAACAAGAGTCTGGTACCTGATATGGGACATGACGAAATGTTGTCAGGCAAAGACTATCAGGTATTAGTTATATCAAAAATAATGTTTGACAAAATCACTTCTGCTGACCCATGGCCTTCATGCTCTAGTGATGTACATTCCTCGGTGTTGTAGTATTCAAATGTCTCGGTAATCCGATGGTCCTAGTGTAAATAAACTCCTGACAACACATTGTCTAGATGGATCAATGCTCGGTGGTACTTGATCTATCATAATTTTGGTTTACCGATGGTCGGTTGGTCTGGTGGCTTGGTTAGACCTACGTCTGGTGGATGGAACTSCTCGGTGGTCTTATGTGTGGATAGCCTAGTGTCTTAGTGATTGATTGGTCTCAATGGAAACAACACAACAAAGTGTTTTGGCTGAAGTTGGATCASGATATGTCGATGGTTAATGGTCCTGGTGACTCGGTGAAACCATACCAGAATGAATAAGTGATAAAAACTCATCCAAGTCAAMTCTCAGTGGACTGGTGTTCGATGCACTTTAGGGGATGAAATTAGATATGGGTCATCGATCTTGCACCCAATCAAATCTATACCGTTGAATAAGCTCGATCTAATCTTCATTTATTCAAAAGGAAAAATTATTAAAATAAGTTAAAATGGATATATAATATAATTTTTTATTAATTTTATTCAAAATTTAAATAATTCAAACCATAAAAAAATTAAATTTAACCTATTTATAAAACAATTGCCTAATAAACACCAACTAACACTACTAACTTTATCAAAATTTATCAAATTTAAATAAAGTTATAACATAAATGATCAAATTGAATCCTATTGGTTATTTTAAAATTGATTTTGATAGTACATTTTTTGTTTTGAAGCTCATTTTTCCCCTCAAAATTCCCCTAATGTTAAGTATCCCTTTTTGTGCGGACCTAACAATACAATGATTCATTGTATATCTAAACAAACTCCTTTCAATCCATTGATCACAATGAGATAAGTGGGGGATAACACTTTGAAAAAATATTAGATAGTATCATGGTGTAAACTTGCAACATGGAAAACAAGAAGAGCCAAAACTAGGCACCACCCTCTCATAACCAACCTCTTGAAGCTAGGGTTTCTATCATTGAGTCTTCACTCAAAGTTATGACTATCACAATGAATAGAGAAGGCCTAGTGTTGGAGGTGTTAAGTTCCTACTTGGGTATAAATATACCAAATCCAAACATTTATCCAATGATGTGTAATCCACTCACACACTCTTTATAGATAACCCCCAACCACACTTTTAGGATCACAATTCATGACACTAATTTCTAAAGGTAGACATAAACAATTTTGATGGTTCTAATAATTTGGGGTGGTTTTTATCCAGATGGAACACTATTTCTCTCTCCATGTAATTACTAATGACCTATAGGAACTAAAAGTTGGGGCCTTAAATTTGTATTTAGAACATTGATAGTGGCGGCAATGGAATAAGAAAACTTATGGAGGATGTATATCTCGAACCCAGTTTATGTAGGTCATTTATGCTCATTTTGAACATGACACTTACTATTTGGGATGATTGACAAAATTACACCAAACCAATAGAATTATTGGTTATATTTCTACCTTTAAGCAATTGGAAATCTACACAAAGGGCAATTGGAAATCTACACAAAGGGCCTATATGATTCATTGTTTAAAGAATGTTTCACCAATGGTCTCAAGGAGGCAATTAGAGTACACATCATAATGCAATGCCCAAAACAATGGTTGGAATCTTGTGATAGAGATAAAGAAGTTGAGATGGTGATCAAAACCTAAACCAAGATACCTTTATTCACTACTTTCCCTATCCCCATTATGGAAACTACCCCCATCCCCTCCCACTCATATCCAATGAGAATCCACAAGGTATCTCAAGAAGAGAAGGCAGAATGCCAATGCCTCTGCCTTTACTATAATTATGATGATAAATATTTCAAAGGGAACAAATGTAAAGAGAAAAAATTATTTGAAATGGATGTATCCCCATAAGAACACGCACAAGACACATCCGATGAAGACACTCAAATAGATTTGGATGATGCCAACCCTCTAGCAGATAAGAAAAACACTTTTCAATCTCCTTGCAAGGAACCCCAAATTTATCTCCATGCCTTATCTAGTTTCTTGTCACCCCAAACATTGAATTTGATTGGTTATATAAATCATCACAAAGTTATTGCATTGATTGACAATGGTAGCACCCACAATTTTATTCAAAGGAGAGTGGCCATGGAAACCCATTGTTATGTTTTTCCTATACCTGATTTTGAAATTATGATTTCCAATGGTGGTATAATGAAATGTGGTAGCTGATGTGAAAATGTGAAACTCCAAATGGGTGAGTATTATCTCAAAACCCACATGTTTTCTATTGACATGGGTGGTTGTGATCTAGTTCTTGGGGAGGAATGACTATGCACTTTAGGAATTATCACCATGGATTTCAAGGATTTATACATGAGCTTCACTAAGGAAGGGCACAAGAATATCCACAAAGATATTACATATAATTTTCTTGAAATTATCACCTATCATCACATGGAGAAGTTATTGAAGAAAGTCCACCCATGCATTATTTCATAGTTGAATGTCATACAAGTAATGAACACCCCCCACAAGAGATTCACCCTGATTTGTAGTTGGTCCTCTCTAGATATCAATAGGTATTTGAAATTCCCCAAAGCTTACCACCTTCATGAACAGAGCATGACTATGGTATTCCACTGATTCCTAGTAGTCTACCACCTAATGTGCATCCTTATAGGCATCCATTTGCACATAAAAGTGAAATTTGAAAGATCATTAGGGAACTATTGAAGGGTGGATTCATTCATCTCAATACCAGTCCCTACTCATTAATAATGGTCATGGTATTAAAGAAGGAAGGTATAAATACATGTTTCCTAATTTTATATCTCTTAATAAATTGACCTTCACAAGAAAATTTCACATCCCCAAGGCTAAGTTTTTCACCAAACTTGACCTATGTTCCAACTACCACCAAATATGGATGAAAGAGGAAGGAATCCCAAAGACAACCTTATGTACACCTGAGGGTCATTATGAATTTTTAGTGATGCCCTTCGGCCTTTCCAATGCTCCATCCACCTTTCAAAGCATCATGAACAAAAAATTTGACCCTTTTTATGTAGTTTTGCGCTGGTATTCTTTGATGATATCTTGATCTACAACAAAACCTGGGATTCCCACATAGAGCATGTTCATAGAGCCTTGAAACTACTTTGAGACCACATACTATTCTTTAAATGCTCCAAATGTTCTTTTGGGGCTCCCAAGGTTGAATGCGTGGGGTACATTATCAATTAAGATGGCATATGAGTAGATCGAAAGAAATGTGTTGCTATGCAAGAGTGTCCTTGGACCAAGACCTTGAAGAGACCGTGTGGGTTCTTAAGATTTACCAACTACTACAGGAAGTTACAAAAAATTGTACCTCCCTTAACAACCTTTCTAAAAAATAATGCCTTTATATAGAGTGAGGTAGCTAAGCAAGCCTTCTCAACTTTAAAGGATTCCATGTGCACTACTCTAATATTAGTAGTGCCAAATTTTACTAAGATTTTGTCCTAGAATGTGATTCCTCGTGTAAAATTCTTAGAATGGTTTTAATGCAAGAAGGGCACCCCTTGACATTCACCAATTATCATTTGTGTGACAATAATTTGGGTAAATCCACATATGAGAAAGAGATGACGGTGATAATTAATGCACTGAAGACCTAGTGTCTAATGTCCATATCTCATAGGGTGGCATTTCTAGATCAATATTAACCATCATAATTTGAATTACTTTCTATAAAAAAAAGTTATCATCACTAGAGAAACATAAGTGGGTCACTAAGATGTTGGGGTACAATTATGAGATTAACTATAAGAAGGGTAAAGAAAATGTTATGATTGATGCTTTATCTAGGTAATTTTAGGAGGATGGATCCATATTTACAGTATCTTTACCCATTCCAAGGTGGATTAAGGAATATCATCAAGAATGATTGGAAAATGACACTATCGTTCAACTCATCAAAAGGTTTCTGGAAGATCCCAACCCTCCTAAGGGTATATGTGGCAGAAAAATACATTGAGGTATAAAGAACACATTTTTCTAGTAAATAATTCTACTTTAAAACAAAGGGTCTTAAAGGAATTTCATTCATCACCAATAATAGGTCACTCTAGCTTTTATAAAACCTATGAAAGAACTATCTCTCATTCCTTTGAGAAGGCATGAAAATAAACATCTAGGATATTGACACAACCTGTGATACTTTCCAAAGAAACAAGGGGTGTGATAGTAATATGCCAATGGAATTTCAACCACTACTGATGCCAACACATATATGGGATTCCATCTCTATGGATTTTATAGTGGGACTCCCAAAAGTAGGCAACAAATCAATCATCATGGTGGTAGTTGTTGGGCACATGCCTATTTTGAGAAGAAAGGCTATTTTGGGCACAAGCATATTATTGGAGAAAAGTTCTATTTTGGGAAAGACATAATTTTGGAGCGCGTGCAATAGATGGCAAGAAAGCAACATGCAGAAAAAGAAGGAAAAGCAGCATGAAAGAGGAGAAGAAACATGGCAAGAAGGAAGGAAATCCTAACCATGATAGGGTTAGGGTTTTTGACAAAGGTCGTAACGACTATAAGCCTGTAAAATAGTATAAATAAGAACCTAGGAGGTCTAGGAAAAGGGGTTCAAGGGTTCGAGGGTTCAATTGTTGTAGTTCGTTGTTAAAGGTGTTCAGTTATTATTGTAATAAGGTTGTAGAAGAGTTGAGTAAGTTATATTTTGAGGGTTAGGTCATAGGATGAGGAGACTGGTGTGATCTAGTCCGCCTCACAGAGGTTCCTTAACCTCATCATGATTGTATGATTGAAGATGTAATACGTCCAATGCCATATTTTGTAGCAGACTTAATAAAAGAGCAAAGAATCCAAATCTTTGTAAATGTAGCCCAGGAGGGGGTGAACCATGGTAAAACTTGAGTTCTATGTAATGTTTCTTGAATGTTTATTGTTTTTCAATGATTAGTTTATAAATGAATGGTTAAGCTAGATGTATTAGCATGCATGCATAAAGCAATATATGAAGGAATCTTAGAAATACTTGAATCAATAACAAGTTTAATACATAAAGAAATATAGAATACACTCCCAGAACCCCACTCATTCCTAGACTGCAAACACCTGAGTATTGCAATCACTCGTAAAGTTATCTCAGGTGATACTGCATAGTGCACTCTATGTGCAGTGTTGCCTTCTGGTTTACCAGGAGGGCTGATAGTTTTAGAGGGTTTTGTTGGAAACCTATTGAGATCCGAACCTAGTTCAGCCCAAGAAGAGAAAGAGAGATATAACCAACAAATGGTTATGTTTCCGACTGTAATTGCATAGGATTGAGTGGACGGGATCCGTGGAAGAAACACATGAAGAATGAAGGTATAGAAGGGAATGTTTAGGCCATGGAATCCTACTAAGGTGGAGACTGAAAGATGGTTGAAAACAAAGGAACTTGAGTTTGCACAGAAGGATAACATAAACCTTAAGTTAACACCATGTAAATATCTTGAGAAATACGTGTTTAACGACTTGCATGAGGTATTTTCCTTTCATTTCCCGCATTTGTTGCAGGAGTGGTTATTGAGGTTAAAATACAGCCACCCTACAAATCGAATCA
>SNQJ01S0161242.1:3043-21614 GCA_010110895.2 Picea sitchensis | reverse complement strand
TCAATGATTGCTCTTCTTCGGCTGACTGCAAGTTTCCTCCAAGATCATAAGTTTCATATGCTTAATTCTTCCCCCTCTTCATCACCATAGAGTTTTCTTATATAGGTTGGGAAGGGCCTAACCACTTGAGTTATGTTTAGAAACAGTTGAAAACCTCCTCCTTGGATCAAATATCTTTTGACAAAACCAAGAATTCGAGTTCAACTGCCTCCCAAAATTGAATGATTCTTCCCTTATTCTTCTCACCGGACTAACAATTTGCCCAGAATGGAGAGTGCTCCCTCAGAAGGGGCATCAGAGTGCTAGAACGCTCCAGAGAAGGTCAAGGGAAGCACCAGTGCTTCAAATCTGGGTAGCGCTTCTGCAAAGGGGTGGAGAAGCGCTACAACACTTCTGAAACATGGTAGAAGGGCGCCAGCGCTCCTCAGGCAGTTTTAGAGGAGCGTTCCCCTTCCAAACTCTTGATTAAGAAGCCCTCTTAGGTGTTAAGAGATGTTTGACTTCAGTGAACCAGTTTCTTCCTTCAAACCAAGTATATAAGATGTTTTAAGTGCCCCTCTAGTGTCGTCATTGTGATAACATGGTTCAACGACATTTGCGACACTTGCAACAAGTGAGAGGCATGTGCGACACTTATCCAGTTGAGTGATTTTGAGGTGTAACAGTTATTGATAAGTGAACTGGTATGCAAAGTAATAAAGATTCGTGGAGGTACAAAATTAAAAAAAAATGATTTTAAATTACAAGTTCGCCTGTTTTTTTATATAGAGAGATATTATATATACTGAAAAGTGAAAAGTCAAGTATTAATATATTTTGACCAATTCATCCATTTACGACTCCACCCATTTTTAAAAAAAGGCCAGCTTAATATGTATGTTGGGTTAACTTTAACTCGGTGAAAGAGTTAATGAGTTAAATCTAGTTTTTAGTTCAAAGAACGTGGTTTTTCGGGTCCATGTTTTTACAGTAGCCCATGGTATTGTGTCCATGGATTGCATGTAATGAAACCTATAAAGGCTAGGTGAGCTCCATTTTAAATGGGCCTGTAGGTAAGCGGTGAAGGATTACTTGGCTGGATTTGGTCAAGGGAATGTTCATGTTAAGGTGGAGCACTGAGAATCTAGTGTGAAGTCCCTAGAGGTCAGTGGAAAAGGTTCACTTGGGTTGGCTTGGCCATATTTGTTCAAATTTGTTCGAATGAAAAGTTCAAGGTGGAGAAGTGTGTCCATATTAGAAAGGAAGGTTTGTAGAAAGGATGATGTGGTTAGAGGTTTGTGGTGAAATGAACATTGTCAGGTCAATCAAGTGTTTGATAATATATGATGAAGGGATGTTCATATCCATGGAGCTTGGAAATAATTGCAAGGAAGCTAGGATCGAAAGGGCATGTTTAGTAATTGCAAATTGTAGCAATATTTGTGGGAAGAAGTGGTTGTGCTATCTAGTAACTTGATCACCATCGGTTGCAAAATAATGGAATATTTCAGAAGAGGTATGAACAAGTCATCTGGTGATTACTCAAATGTAAAATTATTTGGTTTTGATGATTATGTTTTTATCAACATTATATGTAAGACCCAGATGAAACATGTAGATATTTGATATGGTGATGATGTTAAGGGATGAAGAATGTGGGATCCTACTTCCCACATAATAATCATGGACATAGATGTATTGTTTGATGAATCTCCTTTTATAAAATCAGACATAGTAAAAGATGAAAGGTGCAAAGCATGTCTAGTAGAAGAATGGTATTTGGAGGGTATTGACTTCCATAAAAGTTTCTCACCAATTTTTAAATCTTGTTACTATTCATGTTGTGTTGGCACTAGTTGTGTTACTTTATCTGGAGTTAGTACAACTAGATGTTAAAACTATTTTACATGGATTTTTTTGGAAAATGGGATGTATATGGAACAACTAGAAAGGTTAGTTCAGAATCACAAAAAAAGATTTGTTTGAAAACTCAAGAATCATTGTATGGTCTAAAGCATGCCAGGAAAATGGTACAAGATGTTTGATTCCTTCATGGTGAGCCAAATTTTACAAGAAGTGAGTATAATCATTGTGTTTATGGTATATTTATTATCTTTCCATTAGATATTATTCTTGTAGCAAGCACAAGCATGTTTGAGATCAACACGTTTGCTCAGTTGGTTAGGATGTTTGATATGAAGGATTTGGGAGTAGAAAAAACAAATCTTGGGAATGGAAATATACAGAGACAAGAAATATGGTAAGCTTGGTTATCACAATAGAAGTATGCAGTGAAGATACTTAGGAAATTCAGTATGAATAATGTGAAACTAGTAAAATCCCTTTGGCTTTCCATTGTAAGTTTTCTTCAAGTTTATGTCCTAAATGATGAAGAAGAAAAGGGTTATATGACTTGAGTATCATATGCTAGTAGGAAGTTTGATGATTGTGATGGGAAATTATCAATAATTCACATGAAGTTGGTGTTTTCATTAGACACATGGAAAAACCAGGTAAAGAGAATGGAAATAGGTGCTTTAGTATCTTAGAATCACAATAACACAAGTAACACCTAGAGTGGTTGCAGTGATTTAGTTTGTGGTTATGATTAAGGATATTTGGACAAGAGGAGACCTACTTCAGGTTATGTCTTGCAAGAATGCATGGATCTATTCAGTAGGTTTGGACAGGTACACGGTGAGGTGTTTTGTGGTGGTCAAAGTATTGTGCATTTGACTAACAATCCAGCGTATCAAAATCGACAAGTGCATAGGTTTATAAGACATGTTATTGATGGAGGAAGAATAGTCCATACCAGAGCAAATCATGCAGACATGTTCACGTAACAATACTTTTAGAGAAGTTGTAGAGCTATGATGGTGTTTGGATTTTCTTGGCTTGTAGGGAAGGTGATGAATAAATTTGGGCATGATATATGAGGTAAATTGAAATCCTCTGTTTGGATGTTGTAATTCTCCCTTAAATAGTAAGAATACCAATTATCATTGCCCCATGGTTTTTTTGATATTGTGTTTCCATGTAAATCACTATGTCAATTATGTGATTGTTGTTGTGTCTAGTTTGTTCTTGGTTTTGTTTTATTTTCAATTAAAATATTCTTATGTTTATGATCTTTTTATGATTCTGCTTCCTAACAAGGAATAGATCCCCTAAACCATATTTTTCATGGATAAAATATGAAGGAATTATTTGAGACTTGAAAGTGTTCATATCGATGGTTTTCAACCTCCCCTAAGTCAGTTTGAGTTCACTCATGCACCATCTCATCCACCACTCTTCCAAAAAACATAATTTCCTCATGTGAAACCGTAATTCACATGATCCTATACCTAAGCATGCTCATTGTCAAATAAACATGCCCCTGAAATAATTTTCGTGCCCCTCAACTAAATATGCCCCTTGACCTCGACGATTCAATATTGATCAACCCCCCATCTACTTTTCACCCTCTCACCCATCAATTGAATACAATATGAGTCGATTTCCTTATCGGTCTAACTAAAAACAAGACATAGATACAACCATTTAAGTGGGTTTGAACACAAGTATTCTTACAACTTGGATAGAATATATGTGAAATTATATCCATGTGCATTCTTTTTTCATTTTAAAGTTTCATATGATGGTGGAATGAGATCCATTTGGTATAGTGACAATTTAATTCTTTGAAATGTCTAGATCACATATTATGTGATGGAATACATACAAGTGTCTCTATAAATTCCTGAGCTTCTCCAAGCATCAAAACTAAGGCACTATCTACATCATAATTAGGATTTAAAAAGGGAGCATAATTGTTATGAGGAAAATCTCTCTATGGCTAGGGGAAAACCACAATAGACGGAAATGACTGCATAAATCAACTCTATTCTCAAGTATGCTATATAAACAAATATGCTAGCAAGACAATATAAAATGCCTACCTTGTCCAGACGCTCGATGATCTTTGTGTCCAGCAGAAGTGAATAAGTTACAGATTTTTGTGTCAACACGATTCAGAACCGAGAAACTAACTTCCTTCCAGTTGGGCCTCCACCAAAGGCAAGCTCATGTAAGAGAGACAATGAAGTTCTCACTCAATAAGGGAATAGATTGGGGGCTGAACACTGTGTTCAAACTTAAAGGATAAAGGAATGAAAACTCAATGTGAAGTGAATAATTCCTCCAGAGTAACTTTGCTCTCAAAGTTGAATTCTTTCTCGTCTTTTCCATAGCTTGGAATTGCCCCATTTATAGCCTTCAAGTGGAACTGAAGGGATGATTCAGAATGTTTCCAATATATGGAAGGTCAAGGATCATTGATCTCTTGTCGTGATATGGAAACCCACCACCATTTTTCATTTATGGGCACATTTCCCGATGTATGCAGATTGTAGTGGTGCAACTTGTGTATACGAATGTTGTATAGTAGGTAAGGTGCGTATATGTGGAAAAAATGTATTTTTAGCTCTGGGATTTGCAAAAAGGGATGAAAAGTCTGCATAGGGAAATGGAACAATTCCCTCTGTGCAAGATTGCATGGGGTGGCGAAAATCTTTCTATAACAGATGGCCCCTAATGTGTGAGGTCATAGGAGTATATGTGATGGCCAAAATACATTATAAAAACCTAGAAGTGGAGTGATGGAGGACCAGCTGGAAGAACTAGTTTCTCATTACAATCTTCACTGACTTTGCATACATGGCTGCCAATTTGAATTACACTGCAGATCCATGTGAAAATATACCAAACAACTATCTGTGACCATGAATAGGAAAACACAAATGTGGTTACATGCAAAAGGTTGTCATAGTCACAAACAAGGCCTAGTAGAACCAATATCAAAATCAATCTGAAGATATCTATATATAATGGAGTACAATCTGATCTCCCATGATCATTGAAGTCATATAGGTACTGGTCCAATGAAAAGGAAGCAACAACTCAGGAAATCTGTGGCCACATACTGATGTCTACAATTCTTCTACACAATCTGCCAAAGGTGCAAGTCTACATCATGTGAATAAATGAGTTGAGGTTGAACAAAATGAGACATCGTTTGACTACTGGTCATTGAGGTATACCGTTAACAAACACGAGAAAAAATACCGATGATGAAAGTAGGTATCAAGGAACCAAGTACATTCTTACAAGTGTGAATAAAGGATTCGTGGTCAAACACTTGAATAATCCATCGATCAGGAGACATTGATGTATTTCCAATTTTCGATGGTGAGAGAACCTGCCACTAATGACTGCAAGACTCAAGGTACTCATAGGACTCTAGGTCTCATTTCTAGAATAGATGAGTTGAAGTCGATGGAAGGAGACCCGCTGAAAAGAGAGCATTAAGGTATCTCTCATCATTCAACATGAGGTACAAAGCAGGAG
Organism: Picea sitchensis; assembly: GCA_010110895.2. NCBI lineage: Eukaryota > Viridiplantae > Streptophyta > Pinopsida > Pinales > Pinaceae > Picea > Picea sitchensis. Next base: position 16,244 of record SNQJ01S0161242.1, on the reverse strand, counting down.
CTTCAAGTTTTGGAGGAAATCAAACAAGGAACATGTTCACGAACCAATGACCCTATGCATTTTTCACATGTACCAAGTGCAACCTGTACACGAAAAAGACCCTATAAATAGCAACCAATGAGGAAAATTGCTAAAAAAGGTGAGGAAACCACCAATAAGGATAATGGCATCCAAGACACTACACGAATCCGAATGTGTGAATAGATGTCTTTCCATCAAACATAAGGGAAACCACCTAGTCAACGACCAATGATGAAATGTTGACTGTTGGGTTCAAGATTACCTACCAATGAGGAAATTAGGACCAGAGTGCATGATAGGACTACAACATCATGTGATTCTGAGACAGACTGAGGGTATGACCGACATGCAAAGTCAAGAGTTCTAAGGAATGGCCGACACAGGTTGATAGAAATCCTTTGAATAAGAGTATGAGACATATGAAATACTTCGGCAACAGAGACTCAATGATAAAACCATAATATGCAGGAGGCATCAATCAAAATCTTCATAGGGACTGGAAGAGTAACCAGTCTATGGAGAAAACTCCATGTAATGAGTTCATCTTCCTAAGGCCATTCTAAACCCAAAATTATGATGACAAGTGGACTCAATAACTTTGTGCTCTTTTCAAAGGCGACACAAATGCTGCCAATATAAGAAAATACTCCCTTCCCACCTATATTTTTTTGTTTTTTCATAGTCAAATGAATGCTATTATACAGAGGAGGAAACAAGTGTCACAAGTAAGAAAAACTAGTTCCAACAGTGGAACATACCTATGCTTAATGCAAGGAGATGCATGCGGGAGATGGACACTCATGGGAATGTTCCCTCCTAGGTATAGGGTGTCAAATTGCAAAGGAAATAAACGAGGATATTCTTGGTTGAGGATGCAAAACTGCTGAGGAAAATAGTTTATAACGCAAAGCGATAACCGACTATAGGCTCAATACTGCAAGCAAGGGCATGAGATGCAATCACAACTTAATGCCAAAAAATGCCCTTTTTCGTAATGTTAATCTAATTGGTTTTAAAAGTGGATAAAATTGTACCAAATAGACATCCTTTCAAATACAATTTATGAGTGTGAAAGAGGCAAGTTCACTCGACAATCTTTTCACTTTTTGAAAACGAGTCGGAAAAGAGCTTAAATCAAAATTGGTTGGGAGTCCTCTAGGTATAGGTCAACATGTTTATGAGTGAGAAATGAGGCTCATCATAAATTCATGTATTAGCTATAAGGGACTCCTGATCCTATGGAAAAGTCTCTGAATGGGCACCAAATGGAGTAGAGGATCTAACTAGGGTACCCATGTTTTATAAGTCTCTACCATTTGATAATGACACGTCTTGTAGAAAATGGAGGGTTATGTGTCGCAAAAAATGGGTTCGTACCTAAGGCGTATGAGTGAAATTTATAGGACAATGAAAATGTGCATGATGGAATGGATACCTATCTTATATGTTGGGTAATGAAAATACTTGCCTGTAGTTACGAACGGTCAACAGAACACTAAAAACTGCAAGAATCCCTCATGAAAACTACAAAAACCAACTCAATCCACTATTGTAGTAGTCCATTTGGAGAAAATATGATTCAAAACTATAGAAAGTGGGTAAAAAATGGTATAAATAGTAACAAAAACCAAAATTTACTATGTCATTTTGAATTTTTACCCAAATAGTTAAAATTGGACCAAATTACCTCCGATCTTCAATTGGTGATTGCAGGAGCATCGAGTGACGGAATCAGAGACCGTCTGGACAAGGTAATTCCTCTTCCCCTCCTCTTCCTTTCTAGTGGATTACAATTTTAATTTAGGTTTCAAAATTTGACTTAGTTAAGGCGCAAATGGGTTATTTCAGTGTACGCGGGCTACCACTCATTGGGCAGCATATACGTGAGGTTATACATGACTGTGTAAAATATAGACTGAGTGTACTCATCCCTATACATGACTGTGAATGTTGAAGCCTAAGTTCAAGTCCTTAAAAAAGGTTTTTTATGGTTTCTAACTCAAAAAATGATGTTTCTCTGGCAAGATGGTGCTAGAATGGAGGGAAAGGGAACACGAGGAGGTAAATGCTGCTATGGAAAGAGATATGTGGGCCCAAATGGCCTTGAAAAGATGCAGGTTTTATAAAATTTGGGCAATCAAAGGGATGAGGGCCCAAGTGAGGTTGCTTGAGTTGCTCGTGGATTACTGGGATCCTGACAGTGAGAGATTCAACCTCAATGGGAAACCATTGAGGATTGAAGTCGATGATATATACTTTTTGACTGGGTTATCGTGTCGGGGTGAGGTGGTGAACCTAAAATCCTAGGGAGATGGGAGAGGTATGAAGATAGAGGAGTACATAGATGCTCACTATATAGCAGGGACCAAGAAGGTTAGGAGTCAACTCCCCATCTGAGTGATAAAAAATCTCAGCCTCAAGATTGTTGTCCTTGTTTTGACCAGGATCACAGGATCAAATTCATTGCACCAGGCATCGAGGCTGCTCATGTTCTATTCTGTAGAGTGATTGAGACCCATAGTGTATGAATGGTGCACCTCACTACTGGCTTATATGAAGAGCCAGTTGATGGAGTGCAAACAAGGTGACAAGAGGAACTTTGGGTTTTCCTCTATATTGTGCATATTTTTATTCTAGCAGGTTCAAGGCTTAGGACCTAGAGTCGAGATCATTCCTAGAGGACCTTGAAATATAGCCATGGCACGGTGGACCGAGGTAATGAGACGACAAAGGGGAGGTAGGGTGACCACACCCTACAATGATCATTTCTTTTATTGGTGGAGGAGAAAGGTTATTTCTTTGGATGACTACCCCTATGTAGGAATTGAATTCAGAGGGGATCCTAACATGCCACTGCCACCAGGGACTACCTATGGGAACATAGGTATGTCATTGTTTTTAAATATTTCATTTTTTTGTATTTTTGTATAGTAAAAAAAAAATATTTTTGGATGATGCTTAAGTAATAACTAGACACTTGTCTGACATAGACGTAGGTCCACAATGGATAGATGGGCTTCCATGACATCATAAGAGGAGCCGAGGGGATGAGACATTGGGAGGAGAAGCAAAGAAAATCCTTCAAAATGTGCAGGGAAACCTATCTCATTTGACACATAGGATTTTGATGGTTTAGGTAGAGGATTTGTCAGAGGCCATGCAACAAAAAGTGGTTGGTGTGCCCAGATCTTGGGTGTGACTCTTTCGGCGTCTCGCAAACGTCGTAGTTTTTTATCATGACACACATCCGACACCACAAGCGTAGATGTCGTGGATCTTATATTATCCGTTGTATATGTGTATTGAGGGTGTTGGCCCCAATTTTGTACTATAAACACCATATTTTTTGAAATATATATAAAACAAGGATCTTCGACTTTACTTATATTACAATGTGTACATTGATGAGATTTTTTTCTTTGCTTTAGTTATGTGACAAATTCCAATCTAAAACGAAATTAGCATAAGCATCAGATACATAATTAGAGCTCCTAGGAATGTGATGATAAGTAGTAAAATCAAATTGTCATTCTAAAAGACGTACCCGTAGGAATCGTCGGAGTAAAGTAGGATCACACACATGGTAACTGTCATTCAACTGACATACTACTGACTGGGAATCCAAGAGAACCTCTACAGAGAGAATAACATGTGAAATAGAATCTCACAAAATTTCTATAACGATGCTATATTCAACCTCATTATTCATGGATGGCCCTAGGAATACGCCATCTGAAGACACTAGTAGATCCTTGGGTGAGTAAACCACCCAAGTGGTGAAAGCCAAGTTCTATGTATGATGACTGGATCCGTCTGCGAATCCTAAGTAGACCGAAGACTCCATTGACATCTACCAACCAAGGGAAAAATTGATAAGAAAGCCGAAGACAAAAATTAAAGGAAAAATATATATACACTAAATTACATTAGTATACAAAGATTTACGCCCAAGCTTGGGGCTCAAGCATAATATATTTTCAAGTAGAGCCCATTCCTGAGCTTGACCAACATATTCCCTTCATAATCTTCTAACTCATAGGCTCATTTTTCTAATACACATCACACGATATAGGGACCATGTCACATGGGATTGAACTTTCCTGGCCCCAATGGTTCTTTGGCTTGATCATATAAAAGGACCAAGTATCCCTTAGCATACAACCGAGGACAAACAGACTTATCGTATAACTAGACCTTGACATGTCTTTTGTTTGCCTCAATAGCTGTAGATGCATCTTGACACTGCTTGTCAATACTCTCTAAGTGTACAAAGCGTCTCTCGAGATCAAAAGTGTCAGGGAGGAGAACAATTGCCAACTTAAGAGAAGGGATTTCACATTCAATAGGTAATATAGACTCCACACCATGTACTAATTGGAAAGGATAAAATTTTATGGTAGTCTTGACAGAGGTTTGGTATGCCCAAAGTGCGGGATATAATATAATATGTCAGTCAGATTTACTCTAGCTAACATTTTTATGAAAAATGGTCTTGAGAGACTTGTTCACGACCTCTACCTTTCCATTTTCCTTGGGGTAGTAAGGGGAAGAATTACCATTCTTAAACCCCAGATTGGATGCTAGTTCTTCCATCATTTTGTTCTGAAAGTGACTGCCATGATCAGTGACAATCTCACTCAGGATACCAAACCAGGTGATAATTTGATTGAATACGAAGAAGGTGACAGTCTTCGCGTCGGATTTAATTGTAGGCATGGCCTCATCCCACTTAGTGAAGTAGTCTATGGCCACGATAATGTGTCGATTCCCCCCAACAAAAGTTGGGTTGTAATCCACGAAGTCCACCCCCGACTTAGTGAAGGGACCAATGGTAATGACTGGTTGAAGAGGGGCTAGATGCGGGTACATTTTCCAAGTGAACACCTGGTAGGGGTGACACTTCTTAACCACTTCTACACAATATTTAAATATAGATTGACATAAATAACCAGCTCACAAAATTTTCTGGGTTGTTTCAAGCCAAGATAGATGACCACCACAAGCCCCAATGTGGCAATCGTTTAGAACTGACTCGACTTCTTCATGAGTTAAACAACGATGCAAGATATTATCTATTCCTCGATGATACAAAGTGTCTCCGGCGATAGTGTAATTCTTATCTTGGTATCATAAACGCCATCGTTCATATCGTGAGAGATGTTAAGGTAAGTTCAAAGTTTGAATATAGAGAACAATGTCTCCATACCAGGGGTCAGATGACGAGACAAGGAAAATGTGTTCATTTGCAAACAAATCAACATGGATAAAATCCTCATCCAATTGTGGGAAATCGAATATCAACTCCGCAAAGACTAGTGATTTCTTGGATTTCACAGAAGAGAAATCGAGATCAAACTCTTGTAAAGTGACGATCCATTTATTATATTTCCCCCCTATGATACGCTTGGTAAGGACGTATTGAAATGGATTGACATAGAAAACCACAATAGTCTTGCAAAGAAATATATAATGGCATAAATGATGGACTACGTGAACGAAAACCAAAGCTATATTTTCAATGTGAGAATAATTGAGCTCAAGATCGACTAAGTTTCAACTAAGATAGTATATGATTTTCTCACAGAGCTCATCATACTTCTGAACCAAAACCATAACAATCATCTCCTAGGACGCAGTGACATAATGCAAGTAATCCCTACTATAGTCAGGAGGCTTCAGCAGAGGTGTCGATACCAAGGCTTTCTTCAAAGCATTGAAGGACTCCTAGGCTCGCTCATCCCATATAAAAGGGGTGTCCTTCTTCAAAATATGCATGAAACCCTTAGTGATATTGGCATAGTTTACTATAAAATGATGTAGAAATTTATCTTTCCCCTGTAATCCTTGAAGTTGTCGAATAATGTGCGGGGGAGGAAATCGAATTATTGACTAAATATTTAACGTATCTACCATGATCCCGATATTAGAGACTAAAAAACCCAAAATATGTATAGACCTAACATAAAATATGAACTTGTGAGGGTTTAACCATATTCTATAATGACGACATCTTTCAAAAACTAGTCGAAGGTGTTCAGAGTGATCCACCCTCTTACGAGAGTGAGCAACAAGATCATCAAGATAAGCTTCGACTATATGCTTAATATCATGGTATTCGAAGGCCATAACACATTGGAAGGTTGCTATGATGTTTTTAAGGCCAAAAGGCATCTTTTGGTATGTGAAAGTACCCCAAGGACAAATAAATTCCGTCGTGTGTTGATCCTCAGGTTTAATTTGAATTTGGTTATACCCTGAAAATCCGTGCATGAAAGAAAACACTTCGCTTCCCACACACTCGTTGAGAATGTAATCGATGAAAGGAATTGGGAAGTTGTCTTTAGGACATTCTTTGTTTAGGTCACGAAATTCCATGCATACACGAATGGTTCCTTGCTTCTTATTCACAGGAACAAGATTGGATACCCATTAAGTTAAAGGAACTAGGTAGATAAAGGCAACATTAACTAGTTTCTCTACCTCTGCCTCAATAGAAGGGGCCTTCCGGGGATTGATAGATCTAAGATGTTGTCGAATAGGCTTAGCATCTGGATAAGTTCTAATCTCATGTTAGACAATATGAGGGTCGATTCCTGGCATCTCTTCATATGTACAAGTAAATACATCTCAGAATTCCTTGAAGAGCTCGATGTAGATGAAGATTTCTTCTGGCGAACAATCTGCACTGATATGTACGTTTTCAATCTTGTCAGGGGTACGAGAGATATTGATATTGATGATAGGAGAGATACTCACCATGTTTCCTTCGGCATAAATTCCATGTATATCAAGTGGAACTATGGCGTGAACGACCATCTCACTCAAAGTAGATCGAAAGTCATCCTGTTCGATTATGGAAAGCTCTGGGAGAAAATAAGAGCAATGATGCATATCATCCCAAGGTTTGTCAAAACCATTCATGGATTCAATGATGGCTTCGTCTAAGGGAAAATTCTCATCAAGGAATTCATGTGAACAATACAACAAAGTGTCCCACACAATCTTAAGAAAATGATCCTCCTCGTTCGTCGAAGAGGTAATAGTATCGAGATTGATGAAAGAGTTAAGAACAAATTGATACACAATATCTGCTATTGATGGTGGCATGGCCATTCTAGCATGTGATTGACCTTCACAATATGAAGTCAAGGAAGGTAGGGTCCAAGGATCGTTAAAATAGGAAGTGCGGAAAGGAACGAACCTCTCTGACGAAACGGGCCTAATGAACATGGTGTAAACATGGTGAATTGGTGCCATGAAGTTGAAGGTACCCATAAAGGATGAATACATTTTGACACCGATATTCTAAATTTCTGGCTGAGAATTTTTGACCAAAGAGATCGACGGTCCAACAGATGCACTGGGGATAGAGTATGCAAAGGATAACAGGTCGATCATCATGATATTCTCATCACGAGGAAAACAAAGAGTATGGAAGACGAATGATACAATGACAGTCATAGCATAAGTCCAATTGCATCCTAGTAACAAGTTATAATCGAGAGGTGCATCAACCACCTCGACGTCCACCTCTACCGTCTTCCCACCTAACTAGATCGGAAAGGAAGGAATAATACCATGAGGGCGAAAGGAATGACCATCAAAAGTAGTCAACATGGTCGGTGATTGAGAAAGAGTCAGAGAGCTGAGATATTTCCAATAGATCAGGGACATCACACACGTAACATCACCTTCATCAAAAAACACACGTTTGATGGTATACTTTGAGTACCCCATGTGGATTTGGAATGCCACATGGTAAGGTAATCGAGGCTTCACATATGTGATGTCAAACTTGATAAATTTTGAGCCACTAGGGTCTAGAGATCCTAACACAGATAAGAAGGCATTCCTCTGTGAAGGACATGTTTGGAGTACCATCAGAGCCGACATCACATAAGGGGTTTGAACGAGGTCCTCAAAAATAGAGTAATTCTAGGAGACTCTAGCATTTGGATTATGGGTTGATTGCTTGAGTACTCCTTTCGAAATATAAGGTGGTGGCTATGGTTTTTCTATATGTAAAGTCATCTCTAGAGGGGGAGGAGAAGATTCTAGACTAGGTACAGTCTGTGAGGATTTGTAATCGCGAGATCGGGTGGCTACATTAACCTGAGAATTGACCATATTAATACACAAACGGTCACCGTCTTCTGACGGTGGGTTTTGAATTCCAATGACCACATTTCTAGAATTTTAGGAGCTCGAGGCCATGTGTTGGTTATGTGGGAAAGGATTCATCAGCACGACGAGTGGTAGAGATAAGAGCCTCACAGCTTCCATAATTTTGGGGCATAAATGAGTAAGATGATCATCTGTACAAAGCTTACATGGAAATTTCACCTTATTCCTTTCTTTCTTTCCCTCTCCAACATTGTTATTCGTATTCTCATTATTATCATTATCTTTGGGTTTATTATTATTTTTCCCACCCTTACGATTATTATTGCGTCCTTTCTTCTTATTCCCGCCTGGTTGCTGGTTACCATTTGGGATAGTCGATGATTTCACTAAATGTACATCTGCTGACTAAGTGGGATTGGAAGACATAGACAAATATGGCCCTCTAGTAGACTGGTTTAGAGACAAATCTTTCAAATGGATTGTCACCGAGTCTGTGTATTTCACATTGCTTGAGCCTACAATTCCATCGGCATGAGGTTCGATATTTTGTTTAGGGTCATAGGTTGACCTTGGTGCATCCAAAAGAATGTGGTATAACATCCTAGACTGAGCATATATAATATCTAACTAATGGACTTTGAATATTTCTTCTTCCTCAGACGTAACCCCAGATGTAGCAACATCCTTCGATATAGGAGGATGCAAAGACTTAAGGAACCACTCTATAAGAAAGTTTGGGGGTATGCAGGTCTTAATCAACCTCTTTCATATACACCACTCCTAGATGTGATCCGAGATATGAGTGGTTGTGTCCTGGCATAAATTCGACATAATTTCTAGGCTGTAATGAACCGTCAATTGGAAGTGGTTAAGGAAGAATAGAAACATATGAATAAAGGTCCCATATGACCCCCCTAAGTAGCTTGATATACCATTTCACAACAACCCCAATGAGGGTGCATTGAAAAAATCCTAATCAAATTAAATCTTCATTAAGGGAACTCAAAGAGAACCATAGGTGAATGATGGTGACGTGATCACTGGGATCCTCGCCATTCTTACCTTCAAATTTTGGAATATCTGAAGGAAGCTTGGTGGGGATGGGGGGCCATGTAGGATCATGACACACAAGGTCTTTCATCAACTTAGACAAGTCTGTAAGATTAAGCGTGGCTAGAAAAGGGAGACATGGTTGCATAATCTGGCCCCAAGCTCCCATGAAAGATTGTGTTTGGGGAATTGTAGCCCATCCATATTTATGGTAAGCACCATTGCCTTGTCCGAGATTTTAAGACCCTCCTCCAGGCTTAGTCATAAGAGGTTGGTTGGGAATCATTCTGGTATGAATGTTCTGATGGGGGTTATAAAAATTTCTCCTAGCCGAAGTGGCTCTGGGCTGGGGGTTGCCCAAGGTGTGAAACTGACCTCCATCTGGTGTGAATCAGAGGATAAAGGTGGATTCGTCATGAAAAATGTGTTGGTCGGAATCAAAACTGAGGAGGTGAGGGTATATGAAAAAACCTGAGCAGAAGCTTTCCACCAGGTTGGTTGCTCCACCCAAAAGCAAGAGGATTATACCCAGGGTTAAAAGAGGGAATGCCTCCCATAGTAGGAGTCGTTTGAGGGATTTGAGAGCCACCAAATGAGAATAGAGTATAAGGAGGAGTTGTGCCCCAAAGTCCAATGCTGGCATTAGGGCCAACAACTGGGATGGAGTTTGAAAACTACGAAGTTAAATTCGACATACTATAGGAAAAAGGACTAGAGGCCATAGGGATGGATTGAACATTATAGCCCGATGAGTGACCAAGAGACCCAAATGGGTTCGTGGAAATATATTGAGCATTCACTATAGGACGATAAGTAGTGATGATAGGTGCCTCCGCCACTACAACCATTGTGGTTGCAGGAGTCGAAGGGGTGCCATTAACTATAGTAGGTGTGGGAGTGGAAGGGGTCCCAATATTTTTATGACTTAGTTCAATACTCATCCTTGTAGAATCACAAGTCTGAAAAGTGGGGGTGTGTGTATCACACCTAATAACTCTATGCCTTTTAGAAGGAAAAGACTCGAAATTCGGTGGAAACTGTAATAAGCGACGAGACTGATGGTGAAGTTCGTCTGAATCCATGATGAATTAAGACTCAAGATATAAAAATAAATCCTAAGGACAACTAGTAATCAAAGAGCACACCAAAAATAATCAAATGACCAAAATTCCCTCAAACGGGATAAAATGGCTGAAAGGGGCCTCCCTCCCTAAAGTAGGTAAGCCTCGCCCAAGAGGGGCCTGAGAATCCCTGCTAAATATCGAAGCTAACAAAATCAGTTATAAGGGCTCTTGTGGGCTCAACAACCAATTAGTCAGATCCCCCCAGAGAGGTAATCCTCCATAAAGGTTGTGTGATGTCCAACCCTTATCTAACCCAGGGTACCTGCAGAATAAACCCTGCAAGTAACCTATGTGGCACCTAAGTCAAGAAACTAAGAAACCACTATATAACCGATGCACAAACGAGCAGTCGTAGGTCAGGTCCACCGTATGGGCAATGTATCAAAGCCCAAAACCTTGAAAACACCGCCTCTCACAAAGGTAAGGGCACTAACAAGATCCCCAGATACAATTAGATCCCCAGAAAGATCCCTTACGCCACAAAGGTATCAGGGGGATATCCCTTCTACCGACCTCGCTCGACCTTGTGATTAACTTTGGTGCAAGCAGATCCTCCTGATGTTACCAATTATACAATAGATTTCTCCGCTCCTTTAGTCAGCCACATATGTTGATTTAATATCCTTGGAGAAGTTTACTCACAAAATCCTATTCCAAGGCACTAAATCCTAATCTAGTTTGTGCACCCTAGAAAATAAAATCGTTACTAATCAATTTTAAATTACAATGTTAATTTTAATGGTCCTGCTTACTCAAAAGGTACGGTGGTGAAACTGGTGATGTTATGACTCAACAAGTAAAGTAAATATGAATACAATGCAAATTCCTAACTTCAATTTTCAATGAATGATATGCTTCTTAAAAATGCAATTTTCAATTTCAACTCTACAATTCTGGATAAAAATGCAATCTTTCTTTACATGCACTAAGATAAATGACAAAGACTCAAAAGACCAAAATGCATATCAATGAAAAACGCCTAATATTTTTGTATTTTCAATATAAGAAAAATGAAAATGCATGGATTGAACAACAACTTGATATATAAAGAATCTACTGTGTATAGAAAGAGACAACCCAAGTAGGATATCAAGGAGAAAAAACACTTAGCCCAATGTACAAGGACAATCAAATGAAAAGGTGATGAGAAAGGCACCAACCAAAAATTCAACCAAAGACAGGTTTCCTGTCATCCCACATACACTTAACAACCACTATAGAGACCCAAGAAGACTCAACAGTCATCAATACCTACCCAACAACCATGAAACCCAACAAACAAGCAAAATAGGTTGATGTACGCGACTGTTCAAGTGAAAAATCATGTATGTACATAGATGTTAATCCCTAAATAATGGCTCACTACCCCTTTATTGGGGCATATTACATTAGTAATGCTATTTTATTTATGTCAGCTTTAGTCCATTAGTTGTAATTATACCTCCTAGTCTCCTATATATACCAAGGAGACATTTTCATTTGGAATCATCTTGTAATTGTAAATTTATGTGGGCATAAGGAGGTTGCCCCCTTGAATAGGATTATTATCTGAACTTATCTATTTTTCAAGGCGTTGAGTACTTATTCTGAGGTTTTTCTATTCTATATTGATATTTGGTTCTTAACATATGGTATCAGATCTCAAGGTCTTGGGGTTTCACTGCTACATCTGAGACACCTTGGAATTTTCACTATAAAGTTTTTTCTACAATGTTTCAAAATGAACTTCTTGGAGGATATTTAGTAGACAGATCAAGGTACGTTGGGTTAAAATTTCATCTCCCGATGCCTTATACTTTCTGAGATACATCTTGTGCAAGATAGGGTTCTGGAATCATACTGAACTGAGCCATTGCGGATTTTTTTCTATAAATTTTTTTTTGTAATGTTTTTGACCCTGAACATCAGAGGATGTTAAAAAACAATAGTAAGGTACTTGTGGTAAACATTTCAGCTTCTGGGTAATCTTACATTTGTATATACACCCTGTGGAAGATAGGGTATCTGACTAGTGCTATTGACTAGTCTCAAGAAGGTGTTCCAGGTAAAACTATCATAACTTCTTCCTAGAGTATCAAAATTGAGTGAAACTAGTTGCATTGGATAGTAGATAGTCTATAGTAATTCTGGTACAAGTTTCATAATTTTATATCAATTATTTTGTGTGGGGCACGCTATACAAGTGAGATCTCCTGGAAATGACAAAAATCAACAAGTTGTGGGGAAGTTACCATAAATTCCACTTGGCACATCCAATTTTGAACAGACCTATGGCATTGTAGAGAAGAAATATCAAATAACTACAAAAAATAAAGTTTCATACCCATAAGGGCCGAAACTTTGGATATACAACAGAAGAAATATTGTCTAGCAGAACCACCTCAAAATCAAGGTTCAAAAGTGATACTTGGCCAACATGCCACCCAAAAAGGGAACTTCTACACCAAACAAGCCTCCAGAAAGTCCTATTTGGACTCTTGATGAAGGTGAAGAAATGAGTAGGGACATAAATGAATTACAAAAGAAGACAAGGACAAAATATGAACTACAAGGGATGATGGATTCAACTAAAGATAAATTGGAGGCAATAATGGATACTAAGAGGGATGGTTTAAAAAAGGAGATCATGGAAGGAATGAAAAATTTCCTAAAAGAGAGGACACTTGAAACTGAAAATGTGTCCCATGAAATTCATGATGAGGACACAAGGAAGATGAATCAAGAATGGAGAAACTCCCACTTTGGGTTGAAGACCAACCACGTTCCTAAGATCAATATGAGGAAGTTTGATGGCAAGGACCCAATCACATGGATACTTCATATGGAGCAATTCTTTGATCTACATAATGTGCCACATACACAAAAGGTACGAATTGCTTCTT
>SNQJ01S0161241.1:0-21614 GCA_010110895.2 Picea sitchensis | reverse complement strand
TTATCATTACCGCCCCTGAGGGCGCTGCAGTTGTCTACACCAACATTTCCATCATCTTTTTTCAGAGTTACATCACACGAGCATGGGGCATGCCCGCCTCGTTTGTACACAGTTGTATATTTTTTCTTCATGTCTCTTAGAAGGTCGAGATACCGGTTCCTTTTTTCTCCAACGGATCACTCCGAACGGTCCCACTATTGCTTTCCCTTCCAACAACATTCTCAGTAGAAAAAACATTGATGGATTTCGGCTATACGTATGCTCCTAACCTCATCCATCAGGGGGCATCTGTTATCACTAAAATTTCGTCTGCACATGGCGACAAGAACTCCACATCATCAAAACAGCAATGAAGTCATTCATGGCACTGAATTAATTTCACAGCACTCCAGAAGGGCCAAAAACCATACAAAGTAACCAAATATTAAAGGGCGCTTTACAGCAGTTTGGTGCGCGCACGCATGCGCAGGACAAAAACGTGTTATTCGCACATGCACGCTCGACGCGCGACTGTCAACACAAAAACCCATGCATCTGCTAAAAGGACGCATTAATTGAATAGGTCGGCCTCCCAACCGCTTACGGACCGGCTCCCAAGTTGATTTGACTCTCAAATCAGAGCCGGATCCACAAAATCGGTGGGTTAATGACCTAAATAATCCCTAAAAGGGTCCCTGATCACACTTTGAGAAGGTTACGTGACTGCCCGAGGAGCTGCTATAAAAAGTCGTGAGGATACACTGTTTTGGCAAGGAATTCTAAGCATTGTTATGCTGTTCAGATGGTTTAAGGGCTCATCCTTTAACAACAACCCATCAGCTGCATCACCGAGAGTTCTTTCACTGCTATGCTCATTTCTTCTCATTTGTAAGGAAAGCAAACTGTGTGAGGGCCCCAAAGAGCCTTCCATTGGGGGGAGAAGGAACCACGGGTCTCTTCCTTCAGCGTGCTCAGGTTTCATTAATACACCAGCCTGAAACCATTGGTGACACATGTGTCTTGTGTTTGATGTTTGTTGTTTCTTTTCACAGTTTTATTTGTTTTCAGTTGATATTAGCTTGTAGTTTGTTTTGTTTCTTTAACCCCATGCTCCACAACTGTTCTGCCCTGCTAGACCCAACAGGGTATGCAAGCGCTCTCTATTTGCTCACCCGGTGACCATTTGAACGCGAACAGTGAGGAGGATTACTGAGGTGACTCGGAGAAGAAGTTCTTTGAGGAAGAGTTTGGACGGTCAAAATTCTTCGAGGAGGAATCCCGAAACAGTGGGGATCACTTGATCTACGGAAGATGTGAGAGGGATAACGGTCAGGAAAGATCCATCCTTTGGATATCCTAAATTAACATCAACCATTGATCAAGATTTCTGGGCCATCAAATTGTTTCAAAGTTTCAGACTTCGTAAGTCCAAGTTGCAAGTTTGGGTCTTGACACATCAAGTAGCCGAAGTCCAAAATAATTCTCGTCAGGGTAGAGTGGAAAATTCGGCAAGTTCAAGTTTTCAGAACTTCGGAGTTCGGGGTTTCAGAAGTCTCGAGGGAGAGAGATCGGGATATAGCAGAGGATAAAAACTGAAACAAAGGGGAGGTGACACGTGGAAGGACGGGAGGCTTCTTGTTGAGGTTTGTGGAAAACAACAAGGAGAAGTACCATTTATGTATTTCAGAACTTCGGAGATCGGAAGGTGGAGAGGAAAAAGAATTCAATTGTTATCATATTGAATTCCTAGTATGTGAAATTGCGCTAACCGTTGGATCAAGGGAGAGCTCACAACCATTGATCTCCTTGGAAGTGGAACCTTAGAGTTTTGGAATTTTTGGATTCAGAGGTTCGGGAATCCTAAGGGTATAGTAAAAGCGCATTTCGGTGGTTGAAACCCCGAAATCGCGAAGAGAAAAGGGAGACCAACTGATTGAATATTTTGGGTTTTGGAGGTCAGAGAGGTAATGTGCTTGACCATAGGATTTGTGAATTCGCAAAGTCCGATATTCCGAAATAAGAGAGAAATTTTCTCAAGGTGTTGTTGTGGGTAGATTTCCTGAAAGGGAAATAGAGGAGCCAGTCGAGCTCTCAGGTCGAAAGGAAAAGATCATGTGCCATCATGTGAAGGAAGGGGCTTAGAAGACAAAGAAGCCAAAAATGACTGACTGTAACTGCTAGAGAATACAAAGAGTTGTGACTACCAGAGTAGCCAAATAATCTTTGGATAATGACCACTAATGATGAATATATTCAGCATAACTGCCATAGAAGATGAAGAGTTGTGATGATGATCATGCAGAGGACTTGACGTGAGAAAGACATGCAGAACAGATAAGAGAGTGTTATTTTTCAATAGCTATGCATGTGGGTAGAAGGAGATGCAGTGCATGATCTAAAGTGAAGATCAGAGACAGAGCACATAGAATGTAGAGGTAGCACAGATCATAAAGTGAGAAGAGAAGTTGAACAGGGGTAAGTGCGCAGGAGGAAAAAGAGCAGAGCATAGAAGCAAAAATATGCAGAAGCGAAACATAACATAGTTGAAGAAGGCAAAGGATACATGGAGTTGTAACAGACCATATCAGAGATAGAGCAAGTAAGTAAAGTTTTGTAATATTCAATCAGGGTGGTAGGGTGGTGCTAGGGAGGATTGCAGTCCTCTAAATTCTAGTTGGTGCTAGAATATATTCTGGGAGTTGGTGCTAGAAGATATTTTGGGAGCTGGTGCTAGAATATATTCTGGGAGTTGGTGCTAGAAGATATTCTGGGAGTTGGTGCTTCCATCTAGTGGGTGCTAGAAAAACTAGGGAGTTGGTGCTTCCATCCAGTTGGTGCTAGAGAAATCTGAGAGTCAGTGCTCTCTACAAGTTGTAGCTTGCTATCAGAGGTTGTAGCCTCATATTTGAGTTGGAGCTCAAAGACTGTGATGTACATGAAAGTTGGAGCTTGATTGACATCCTAAAAAGAAGAGGTTTTCACCCTTTATGGGTTTCCTCATGAAAATCAGTGTCTCTGTGTATTCTATGTGATTGATCAAATATTCTATATCTATGCATGTTAAGTTATCAACAACACATTAAATAATAATCTAAAAATAATCAGAAAATAATAGGAAAAGTTTCAATCTTATATACATAACTGATGCGCCCCCCCTCTCAGTTATATTTCCAACAATTGGTATAATATCTAGTGCCTTTGATCAAAGGTAGATCCATAAGCTTGAAAATGACTAGTCATGATGGAAGTTCAACTAATAGACCCCCTTTGTTTGATGGAACAAACTTTGCCTTCTGGAAAATAAGGATGAGAACACATTTAATGTCTTTGGGTGTTGATGTTTAGGATGTCATTGAAACGGGATATGTGAAGCATGTAGTATTGGCCTCAAAAGATGATAAGATGGAGTTTATATTTAATGAAAAAGAAATGAATGCCATCCTCAGTGGACTTGATAAAGCCGAGTTTGTCAAATTCATGCACTGTGATTCAACAAAAGTTATGTGGGACAAGCTGATAAGTAGTTATGAAGGTAATGAAAAGGTGAAAGATGTAAAAATTCAAACTCACAGACTGAAATTTCAGCAGTTAAAGATGGATGGAGAAAAAACTATCAGTAAGTACTTCTTACATATAGAAGAACTTGTCAACACTATGAAAGGCCTAGGTGAAACGATAGATGAATCTTTTCTAGTCCAGAAAATATTAAGATATCTTCCTGATAGATTTAACTCAAAGGTCTCTGTTATAGAAGAAATAACTGATCTCAAAATGTTGACACTAGATCAACTTCTTGGAACCCTAACTACTTATGAAATGAGAATCACCAAAGGTCAATCCACTACACGAGAGGCATCTTTTAAAGTAGAGAAAAACACAGACTCCGATATAGATGATATTGAAGGAAATTTTGTGAGAAGACTGAAGAACGGATTAGGCAAATACAAAGGTAAACTTCCCTTCAAATGTTTCAACTATGGTAAGATAGTTAATTTTCCATCTAAGTGTCCTCACAAAAGAAAGGATCATACATATGAGGATGAAGAGAAGTACAAACACAAGAAGTTCTATAAAGAGAATAGTTTCAAGAAGAAAATCCTTTGTGTAAACAATGATGATTATCCCTCAGATGATGAAAGCAGTGACTCTTCTATTGAAGATAAAATAAATGANACATATGAGGATGAAGAGAAGTACAAACACAAGAAGTTCTATAAAGAGAATAGTTTCAAGAAGAAAATCCTTTGTGTAAACAATGATGATTATCCCTCAGATGATGAAAGCAGTGACTCTTCTATTGAAGATAAAATAAATGATATCATTCTAATATCTTTAGAGGATCTAAACACTAAAGATACAAGAAGTGAGTTTGTTGATTATGAAGCAGTAGTAGACATTGAAGGAGAACTTGTTAGTGCCATGGAAGATATTGACAGAGTTAGAGAAAAGAAAAGAAAGAAAAAACAATTATTGCTCAGGTATGAGAAAACATGCAATGAACCATCTGAACAAATTGATCTATTGAAGGTTAAGTTAGAAGAATCTAAGAATATTGAAGACATCCTCAAACAACAATTGAAAGAAGCCGAAATAAAAGGTGAAAAATTGGAAGCTGAAGTAGTGACTGTGAGAAAAGATCTAGAGAAATTCCAAGCCTTATATCATCAGAATATGATAAGTATTAAAGAATCAGAAGGATTAGCCTCCATTCTAAATCAACAAAGAAATTCAAAGTTGAAAACCGGTTTGGGTTATGAAGAGGGATCAAGTAGTGGTCAGCCAAGAAACAAAGAATCCATCAAGTTTGTCAAATCTACAACCATTGACAACAACAAAACTACAGAAACAAAGGAAGAGAAACATCTGCCAAGGAGGAGTGAAGGAAAAACTACCAGAACTGAATCCCTAGAACACAGAAATAATACACCCTCTACTCAAGGAAATCACCAACATGGAAGAAATCGACCTGCACAAAGAAGAAAACCATTTTCCAGGTACACAAATTTTTTCTATGGATATTGTTTTTACTGCTCTTACTTTGGCCACAAAGATTTAAATTGTTCTTTAAGATTTAGACATGAGCAATCAAGACAGCCAAGGAATAAATACCTACCACAACAAAGAATGAGACAACCAAGTAAAAAAAAACCACAAACTGCAAATCATGTGATGGCTAGGAAAAAGGTGCATATTAAGCATAACAATCATTATGATCCTTTATTCAATGAACCAGAATGTTACATCTGTCATAATTATGGACATATAGTTGCACATTGTCGCTTAAAGAACTATAAGCCAGATTCAAATCACAGAGCTGAAAACGTCAAGGTTTGGAAGAAGAATGGAGATAACAAGTGGGGATTAGTGTTGTCAGCTCAAAGACAAAACGACCCCTGGTATATTGACAGTGGATGCTCCATTCATATGACACATGACAAAAGTAAGTTCCTATCACTAAAAGAAAATAAATCAGGGAGTGTGACCTTTGGAAATGATGCTCCAGGAAAGATCAGAGGTAAAGGTCTAGTAAGCTTAAGTAATGGAAGAAGCAAATCTCAAGATGTATTATTTGTTGATGGTTTAAAGAATAATCTTATTAGTGTCAGTCAAATATGTGACAGAGGATGTGAAGTCACTTTCACTGCCAAGAATTGTAAAATAAAGATAGTAAACACATGAGAGTTGATTGAAAAAGGGGTTAGAACTGAAAACAATGTAAATGTTCTAAAGGAAGATAAGGAGAAATGTCATTTAAGAAAATTTGATGAAAGTTGGTTATGGCACAGAAGGCTTGGACACCTGATTTTTTATCATATTGTCAAACTGAATAATGAAGGTGCTCTGAAATACCTTCCAAGAATATCTAAGCCTAATAACTATGTATGTGAATATTATCAAATGGGGAAGTTGAATCATGCTCAATTCAAATCAAAGAGTTTCACATCTTTAGAGAAACCACTTCAAATTGTTCATATGGATCTGTGTGGACAATTGCGAAAGGAAGGAACTGGAGGAGAACGTTACTTTATGTTAGTCATTGATGTCTTCTCCATACTTACATGGGTTGCCTTTCTGAGAGAAAAATTAGATGCATTTGAGAAGTTCAAAACATTTAAGGAATTAGCTGTGAATCAGATGGGAAGGAAGTTAAAGGAAATTTGCTCAAACAGAGGAGGAGAGTTTCTGTAAGGAGACTTCAAAGAATTATATGACAGACATGGAATTAAAAGAGAATATACTATTTCAGGTACTCAACAAAATGGAGTTGTAGAAGACCAAAATAGATCAGTTCAACAAATGGCAAGGGCTATGATGAGTGAAAGGGAAATTTCACAAACCTTCTAGGTGGAGGTTGTTCACACGACTGTTCATATTCTAAACAAAGAGAATCTAAGGATGAATAGTGATAAAACTCCACATGAGTTGTGTTTGGTCGACTTGCATCAATCAAGCACTTCAAAGTATTTGGAAGTAAATGCTACATCAATAATAATGATGATCATCTCGGAAAATTTGATAGTATAGTTGATGAAGGTATCTTCTTAGGATATGCAATGAACAATAAAGGATACAGATGCTTTAACAAAAGAATTCATAAATTAGTAGATTGTATTGATGTTTGAATTGATGAAGAAGCTCCTGTAAAAGATAAACATAGAATGAGCACTAAGCCAGATGAAAAAGATGATGAGAATAATGAAAATGAAGAACATCAAATCTCAGAGTCACAAGAATATGATGAATCAGGTGGAGAAGAGACACCTAGACAAGAAGAGTCGGGACAACAATCAACATCAAATCCTTCCTCCAGAATTACTCAAAAGAATCATCCTGAAAGTCAAATAATGGTGAGAAATACAAAGGTGTACAAACTAGGAGAAGGATAATCAAAGACACCGAGCAATCACATATAGCCTTCATATCCATGGTGGAACCTAAGAACTTTAATGAATCCAGTAAAGACATAAATTGGTTAAAATCAATGAATGAGGAACTGGACCAGATTGAAAAGAATGGCACTTGGGAACTCGTTCTTAGGCCAACAAATAAAAATTTAATAGGATCTAAATGGGTCTACAAAAATAAGATGAATGGGCAAGGAAATATTGTAAGAAATAAGGCTAGATTGGTCTGCAAAGGATATGCTCAAATAGAAGGACTAGATTTTGATGAAAATTTTGTGCCTGTAGAAAGATTAGAAGCTATTAGAATGTTTCTTGGCTATGCTTGTCATAAAAGGTTTAAATTCTATCAAATGGATGCCAAGTCAGGTTTTCTAAATGGACATATAAAAGAAAAAGTCTATATGGAACAACCAGAGGGTTTCCAACTGTCAGATAACCCTGACTTTGTCTACAAGCTGAAGAAATATTTATATGGGTTGAAACAAGATCCTCGTGCCTGGTATTACAGACTGGATAAGTATCTTCAAGACAAAAGGTTCAAGAGAGGAACAATTGACAACAATCTATATATCAAAACAAAGGATAATGATTTTCTCATTGTGTTGGTCTGTGTAGATGACATCATCTTCGAAAGGAATAATGCTTCATTGGTACAATGGTTTTCTTCTGCCATCCAGTCTGAATTTGAAATGTCTATGATAGGAGAAATATCATTTTTTATTGGTCTGCAAATTACTCAGAGGTCTGAAGGAATATTTATTTCTCAAGAGAAATATCTAAGAGAATTGTTGAAAAGGTTTCAAATGAAGGATTCTAAACCTGTGAGCACACCTATGGTCACTGGATGCAAGTTAAGAAAGGATGATGACTCACCTGATGTTGATCAAAGTTCATATAGGTCTATGATAGGCATCATGTTGTACATCACAACATCTCGTCCAGACATAATGCATGTTGTTGGAATGGTAGGAAGGTATCAATCTACACCTAAACAGAGTCATTTTCTATATGTCAAAATAATATTCAGATACTTGAAAGAAACAATGAACTATGGTCTATGGTATCCCAGGAATAAAAAATTTCAATTATCAGTATATTCATATGATGATTGGGCTAACTGCATCGATGGAAGGAAAAGCATAAGTGGAGGTGCATTCTTCTTAGGATATTCTCTTATAGCATGGTTGAGAAAGAAGAAAGGTTCCATTTCTTTATCGACTATAGAAGATGAATACATTGCAGTTTCCACTTGTTGTACCCAATTATTGCGGATGATTCAAACACTTGTACACTTTGAGGTAAAGTATATTGCACCAATCCCAATTCATTATGATAATACTAGTGCAATTAGTGTGCCAAAGAATCTTGTATTTCACTCCAAGACCAAGCATATACATATCAAGTATCACTTATTGAGGGAACAAGTAACCAACACTGTTGTTTCTTTGCATTAGATTCCATCCAAAGATCAGATTGTTGATATCTTCACTAAACCACTTGCAAAAGCTCAATTTGAGTATCTACACAAGAATTTGGGCATGACCCTGTTATCAAGTTAAAATAGTCTATCTGATCAGGGGGAGAGTGCTCATAGTATATATAATCAGGGGAAAAATTCTTATTGCATCTCTTATCAGGAGTAGAACAGATTCACTCTCAATTTTCTTTGACATTAATGTTAAAGGGGGAGAAAAATGTGCAGTCTGGATGCTACAGTTGGAGGTCTAAGAAGAATAGTGCAACCTTTCAGGATTTCCATCAATGCCAAAGGAGGATATTGTTGGCATGTTTACAGGAAGAGTGTGCTTGTCATTGATGGAAAGAACAAAAACGAACCAAACCTTGAGAGAGAAGAAGACGAGAAAGCTCAGAAGAGATAGAGGTTTCCAGAAGTGCAGACGAGGTCCAAGAGATGGACTTGCAGGAGGAGAAAAGGTTGGGATCCTTGAACACTTAGAAAACCTTCTAAGTCAGAGAGATAAAAAACTTAGGAGGAAGATCGACAATGACCATTGGATCACTTTTGAGTGTAAGGATAGGATAATCTAAAATATCTGAGATCTCAATCATTTGAATTTCCATCAGCCATTCGATCAAATCAAGTGAAGGATAGGATAAACATGGCACAAGGTTTGAGAATTCGGTTATCTGAATCTCCATCAGTCGTCGGATCAAATTAAGCAGAAGGATAGGATAATCAAAGATGAAGAGCCGTTGGATTTAATCCAAGGCAAAGATGCATCACAAACAGATCAATTTGTTGATCTAATATCTTGATCAAATGAACATCATTTGTTTTGGGTCTAAAGATGTGAGGAGGTTACGCTCTGGAAAAATCTCACATCAAGATTCTTCAGTTTGAGATTTGAAATTTTCAAAGTCTGGAGAGATGGAGAGCCAGAGTAAATTTCAATTGTCATATCTAGAGGGATACGTGGTGATGGATCGTGAGTTCCGGAGAAATCACTTCGAGAGTTTCATTTTGAGATTTGAAATTCTTGAAGCCTGTAGAGCCAGAGAGCCGAAATAAATTCTCGATCGTTAGATCATCTGATGTAGATCTCAGTTGTCAAATTGTCCAAAGAATATCTCAAGCATCAGATCATATGATGTGAATATGGGTCATCTGATTCAGAAAAGACATGGTGTAATACTTTGGACTACGGGTAAAGACCCGAAGTAAGCCTCAACCTTCTTATCCAAGAGGACAAGTGGCAGTAATCTACATACTTCGAGGGGAAGTAAAGTTTGAGACTTGATATTTCATAAGTTCGGAGACCCAAAGGAGATATTGACTATTGATCGATAAAGGGGCCATAGAACCATTGATCTGGTTGAAAGGTCAAATTCCTAAAGTAGAGATAGAGCCATCGATTGATAAGGACAGGTTTCCGCAGATCATTGACTCCGAAAGATTGGCGTATAGAGAAAAGAAAGGTTTGATATTTGAAACTCCCAGATCCAGGATCACGAAGTAAATCACAATCGTTGATCTAGGAAGGTTAGATCTTATCCGCATAACTTGAGAGGATAGATCTAAACCATTAGTTCAGGAGCACCGTCAATATCGTGAGATCAACGGTCATGTCGCATTGCAGGGATGTTATAGCAAGATTTTCCTCACCATTACTATCTTGCACAGAGGGCCTTTTTCCATTTCCCTATGCAGACTTTTCATCCCTTTTGATGAATCCAAAGCTAAAAATATACATTTTTCCACATATATGCTCCCTATCAATTATACAAGATGTGTATACACTTGTTGCTCCACTACAACTCGCATATATTGGGATTTGTGCCAAAAAATACAAAATGAGGTTGGTTTCCATGTCACAATAGAAGATCTCTGATCCTTGGCCTTCCACATACTGGAAATGTTCTGACTCGGCCCTTCGGATGCATTCTGAAGGCTATAAGAGAACAATTTCGAGCTATGAAAAGAGGAGAAAGCATTCAAGCTTGAGAGAAAAGTTACTCTGGAGAAATTACTTTATATTGAGTTTCCATCCCTTTGTCCCTCAAGTCTAAACACAATGTTCATCCCATAAGATCTTTCCCTATTGTTGAGAGGACCTCATTGCCTCTTTCCTATGAGCTTGACTTTGGTGGAGGATTGAAGTGGTGGAGACCCAGTTGGAAGGAACTTGGTTTCTTTGTTTCGAACCATGCCGACATAGAAGTTTGTAATGTTGTCACTTCTGGTGATCAATTATTAATAGTAATAATTCTTTCCCATCCTATTGGTATCTTGCAAATATATGATTATTATCCATGGGCATGTTTGTATTGTTTATTAATGGATTATGCTATCTGATGTGCTAACCCCTTTTATATCATCACTATGTACTTGCTCTGCTTGTTTGTGGAGAACTTCTTGCAGGTATAAAGCTTTGGGTCAAAGTCATCAATAGTGGAACATCATCAAACGTTGGATCGAGGTAGGCCTCTTTCCTATGTTGCACATTAGTTTATATAGTATATGTTGGAATTGAGTTGATTTTTGCAGTCATACTTGTCTATTTTGGTTTACCCTTGGCCATAGAGATTTTTTCCCTTGTAACAGAAATGGCAACTCCGCTGGGGAGAGATCTTCCTTCTAAGGGTTGAAGTACTTTTTCTTCTTCCATTTCTCTTTTTCCTTTGTATTTCTTGTCATATCATTGCTTGACAGATTCTGTTCACTCTAGGTCTAAGTTTTCATCTTTTTTTCCCTTTCCTGGCCTTGTTTTAAAGCATATACGCCCTTTTTTCCTTGATAGTCACATATACACGCTTGTTGTCTCACTGCAAGAAGCGTATATATGCTCTGTTATCCTGAACAATCATGTATACCACTTCTCCTTTCTTGTTTTCTTGGTTGAGTGACTATTGGGTGGGATTTGAAGATTGTTGAGCCTTCTTAGGTCTCTATAGTGTCTGTTGAGATCATCTAGGATGGCAGGAAACTTGTTTGGAGTTGAATTTTTGGGCAGAGTCTTTATCTTTGTTTTCCATTTTTTATTTGTCCTTGTTATCTGGGTTGCTTGCTTGGCTACTTGGTATTTTGCTCGAGTTATTGCTCTTATACATAGTAGAATTTATATATCAGGTTGCTCATCAGTCCATGCATTTTCTTTTTAGTATATTGAATATACAAAAACAAATAGGCATTTTTCATTGGTTGGCATTTTCGTCTTGGAATCTTTATCATTATCTTGGCACATTTAGTGAAGGATTGCATTTTACTTCTGAATTGCAGAGTTGAAATTGAAGACCTCACTGTTCTTATTAGCATATCACTCATTGAAAAGTTAAAGAAATACTTTGCATTATATCCATATTTATTTTCTTGGAGAGTCATAACACCATGAGTTTCACTTCCATACCTTTTTGAGTAACCGTAGCCAATAAAATTTATGCTTTAAACTAAATTTGATTAGTCACGGTTTTATTTTTTAGGGTGCACAAACTAGCCTAGGATTTAGTGCCTTGGAATAGGATCTTGTGAGTAAACTTCTCCAAGGCAATTAAATCAACATATGTGCCTGAGACAAGGAGTTGAGAAGTCCATTGTATAATTGGTAATATTAGGAGGCTCCACTCACACCAAAGTTAATCACGAGGTCGTGCGAAGTTAGTTGAAGGGATAACCCCTGGATACTCACCTAGCGTCAAAGATATTTCTGTGGATTTATTCATATTTGGGGATATTTCTAGTACCCATACCTCTGTGAGAGGCGGTGATTTCAAGGTTTTGGGCTTTGCTACCCTGCCCATACGGTGATCTAGACTTACGACTGCTCATCTGTGAATCGGTTATATAGAGTTTTATTAGTTTCTTGACTTAGGTATCTCATAGGTTACTTGCAGGGGTTATTTTGCTTGTATCCTGAGTTAGATAGGGGTCAGACAACACACATACTTTATGGAGGATTACCTCTCCAGGGGGATCTGATCGACTAGTTGTTAATCCTATGAGGGCCCTTATAATTGATTATGTTACCTCCAAACTTTAGCAGATAGTCTCAAGTCCCTCTTGGATGAGACATACCTTCTTTAGCGAGGGAGGCCACTCAACCACTTTAGCCTGTTTGCATGCATATTGGTCATTTGACTTTTTGGTATGATTTTTGACTACTAGTTGGCCCTAGAAGTCTGCTTTTGGTTTTATTTTCATGAATAGTGGAGTTCCTTTCACTCCTCCATTCACTACTACCCACCCCATGATGCCTACTCATTTCATGGGGATGGACCCCTTTGTTTTCTACAGTGGTATGCACAATTACAATGCTCATTCTACGCCTTGGGTATCTAATCATTTTTCTGTTGATATGCCTTCCCACATGCAACCCTCTCCCTATTCTGCATATATGAATCCTAGAATTGGATCTGGGGGAACTATTGTTCCCATGACTACTTCTTCATTTGATATGAGTCATGTCCCCATGGGAGGATGGAACCTTCCCCCTTATGTATCCAATACTAGCTATGCTCTTTCAGGAGCCAGTGCTCAGATGGGTACTTATTCCACTTATTACACCCCACCCATGTATCTTTCATCTGCCATGCCGGTCCCTTTAAACACTTTTTCCATGACAGGTCCTCAAGTACCCCTAGGTATTTCATATGGGGAGAATCAATTTTATAGTTCGGGCTACCCTCTTTATGGGACCCATTCACAAGGGGGAAACATGTATCCTCACTTGAATAATTCTTATCCTACCTCAGTCTCTTCACATACCTTAGTGACGATGCCCGTCCAGACCTCTTCGAACCACTTTGGCATAAACCACCACGTTTATGGGCAGAGACAGAGAGTACATTAGGATCCTTTATGGCCTGCAATGTTTCAGAATCAATATTTCCCCAAACCTTGGAATCAAATGCCACCATCTATAGCTAGCCTAGTCACTGTCATTCATACTGGTGCTCCATCGCCAACCTCTTCTAGTCATGTCGAAGATGGGTCAACATTTTCTACAAACCATGTCGACAACTTGCCCCCAACCTCTACCAATTATGTTGAGGGCACCGTTCTTTTTTCCTTGAATCATAACCATGCCACATCTCTCGCCTCTATTCATCATATAGGAGACGAATCTCTTTCCCCTGCTAGCTACATCGAGAATCCTAGACGTCTCAGAAGTAAACTGAAATTCCTTTGCAGGACTTGTTAAGGAAGTCACCTTACTCTTTTGTGCCCGGTTACTTTCAGGATACCATAAGCATGGAGCTCACCCAAAATCCCTTTGGATTCTGAGATACCCACGGTTTCTCCTTACATCACTTCTCCTTTGATGGTCTCAGTGGTTCCACCACCACAACCTTCCCCTGACCTCACCCCCATTGTCGAAGGTGAAATGTCTCTTGCCCCCATTACTGTGCACCCCCTTCAACCTATATTTTAATAAGTGGCCACACCAGTGAAATCTATGGTCAATCCCACTCTCCCTGAAGAGAGTGACAAACCTTCTAGTCATGTCATCAACATTCCAAATCCTCCCCCTTCTGAACGAGAGAGATTTATGCTTCCCCCGAATGCTCTCCCTCCAAATCCTAACGAAATCCCCTTCGATTGGGATGATCTAATGGGTCATCCCATTCCCCCACCTATGTATTTTACATTAAGAGACATTATCTGAAGCATCACGGAGACTGTAACCTCCATTAGCACTTTCTCCTCCTCGACTTGGAGAGCCTTGGGTTTTCCCAAGCTTTTGTCAGTTATCCATGAGATACTGACTTTCCGCAGAAGACCAAGATGGGAACCCTAGCCTCCCCCTTTACATGTTGATAAAGACAAAAAAACAAGTCTCAGTTAAGCTCTTTTCCAACTCATATAAAAACTAAAAAGATCGTCGAGTGATTTGACCCTTTCACGCCCGTTAAAATTCGATTTGAAAGGTCACGAGTCTCAGTTAATCTTTTTTCTGACTCGTCTAAAAACTGAAAAGATCACCGAGTGATTTGTCCCTTTCATGCTCGTTAAAATTGGATTTGAAAGGTCATGAGTCTTAGTTAATCTCTTTTCCGACTCGCTACCAAAAATTGAAAAGATTGCCGACTGAACTTGTCTTTTTCACACTTGTAAATTGGATTTAAAAAGACGTCTATTTGGCATAAGTTTACCCCTTTTTCACACCAAGTAGACTAAAAGATATCAAAAATGGAATTTTTGGTGTTAAGTTGTGATTGCATCTCATGCCCTCGCTTGCAGTATTGAGCCTTTAGCCGGTTCTCACTTTGCATTACAAACCATTGCCTAAGCAGTTTGCATCCTCAACCAAGTAGAGACTTGTTTATATCCTTCACAATTTGACACCCTATACCCTGGAGGGAACAACACCCCGAGTGTCCATCTCCTACATGGATTCCCTTGCATTAAGCATAGGTACGTTCCACTGTTGGAACTAGTTTTTCTTAATTGCGACACTCGTTCCCTCCTTTGTATCATAACATTCATTTGTTATGAAAAAACAAAAAAAAATGGGTAGTTGTGTCACCTTTGAACAGAGCACAAAGTTATTGAGTACTTGTGTCATCATAACTTTGGGTTTAGCATGGCCTTAGGAAGTTGATCTCGCTACAGAGTTTTCTCTACCGATATGTTACTCTTCCAGTCCCTACAAAGAACATTATGGATGCCTCCTGTAAGTTTTAAACCTGCGAAGTAAAGCAATGCATATAGATTCTTAAGAAATACAGAAATAATCAATGGCTCATACACAGAATACACAGAGATTTTTACCGGAAACCCTCAATCGGGAAAACCTTTCTTCTTTTCATTATATTGAATTTCACCATTCGCCATACAATATATACAATGTTTTTAGGTATTCCGTAGATACCAAAACCCTAATCCCTTAATCCGGGATTAATTTACAAATCAGCTAAAAATAGCAAAAACCGCCCCAAAAAAAAATTCGGGGCGCTTCCCCGAACGCTGTGCGTAACCAGGGGGGGGCATACCTGCCCCTCCCTAGGACCCCCCTAGGAAGCGCCTGGCACAACGAAAGAGCCCTAGTTTGTACGGATCGTCAGGCGCAGTTGTCGTATCTGACGCACCCACACACACACATGCAAAGAATATAACACATACCCAACACCTCCTGCATCTAATTGTCACATCATTGAGTCCATGTTGTTGAAGTCCATCATATGTCTCATGCTCTTTCTCAAATGAAGTCTATCAACCTGTGTTGAGCACTCCTCGGAAATCTTGACTTTGCATGTCAGCCATACCCTTAGTTTGTTTCAGAATTACATGATACTTTGGTCTTATCATGCACCCTGGCCCTACTTTCATCATTGGTAGGTAACCTTGAACCCAACAATCGACATTTCATCATTGGTCATTGACTGGGTGGTTTCCCTTGTGTTCGACAGCAAGACATCTATTCACACTTTGGGATTCATGCAATGTCTTGGATGCCATTAGCCTTATTGGTAGTTTCCTCGCCTTTGTCATAATTTTTTCATCATTAGCTTCTATTTAGAGGGTCCTTTTCATGTACCGCTTTCATTTGGCACATGCGAAAGACACACAAGGTCATTGGTTTGTGAACATGTTCTTCATCTGATCTCCACCAAATCATGAAGCTCCTGCTTTGTTCCTCATGCTGACTGATGAGAGATGCCTCAATTCTCTCCTTTCAGAGGGTCTCTTTCCATCGACTTCAATTCATTTATTCTGGATATGGGACCTAGAGTTTTATGAGTACCTTGAGTCTTGCAGTCATTAGTGGTAGGTTCTCTCGCCATTGATAGATGAGAATACATCAATGTTTCTTGATCAATGGATTTCTCAAGTGTTCAACATCTACTCCTTTTTCACACTTGTAGGAATGTACCCGGTGCCTTGATACCTACTTTCATTATTGGTAGGTTGTCTCGCGTTTGTTAACAATATACCTCAATGACTGGTAATAAAATGATGTCTCATCATGTTCGACCTCATATCCTTTATTCACATGATGTAGACTTTCACCTTTGGCGGATAATGTAGAAGACTTGAAGACACCATTATGTGGCCACAACTTTCCTAAGTTGTTGCTTCCCTTTCATTGGACCAGTACCTATTTGACTTCAGTGATCATGGGAGATCATATTGTACTCCATGGTATACAGATATCTTCAGATGGATTTTGAGACTGGTTTCACTGGGCCTTGTTCATGACTATGACAGCTTTTGGCATGTAACCGCATTTTTATTTTCTTATTCATGGCCATGAACACTTGTTTGGTATATTTTCCACATGGATCTGTATTGTATTCTTGGCAACCATGTATGCAAAGTCAGTACATAATGTAATGAGTAATTGATTTCTTCTAGTTGGTTCTCTACCGCTCCACTTTTGGGTTATTTATAATGTACTTCGACCATCGCAGATACTCCTCTGATCTCACACATTAGGGGGCATCTGTTATAGCAAGATTTGGCTCAACACTGCTATCTTGCACATAGGGCCTTTTCCCATTTCCCTATGCATACTTTTCATCCCTTTTGATGAATCCAGAGCTAAAAATATACATTTTTCCACATATACGCTCTATATCAGTTATACAAGATGCATATACGCTTGCTTCTCCACTACAGCTCGCGTATATCAGGATTTGTGCCATAAAATAAAAAATGAGGTAGGGTTTCCATGTCATGACAGAAGATCTCTGATCCTTGGCCTTACACATACTAGAAACATTCCGACTTGGCCCTTTGGTTGCATTCTGAAGGCTATAAGAGAACAATTTTGAGCTATGAAAAGAGGAGAAAGCATTCAACTTTGAGATCAAAGTTACTCTGGAGAAATTACTTCATATTGAGTCTACATCCCTTTGTCCCTCAAGTCTGAACACAGTGTTCAACCCCCAAGCTCTTTCCCTATTGTTGAGAGGACCTCATTGCCTCTTCCCTATGAGCTTGTCTTTGGTGGAGAATTGAAGTGGTGGAGACCCAGTTGGAAGGAAATTGGTTTCTTGGTTTCGAACCGTGCTGACACAGAAGTCTGTAATGTTGTCACTTCTGCTGATCAATTGTTAATAGAAATACTCATTTCCCGTTCTATTGGTATCTTGCAAATATATGATTATCATCCATGGGCATGTTTGTAATGTTTATTAATGGATTATGCTATCTGATGTGCTAACCCCTTTTATATTATCACTATGTACTTTCTTTGCTTTTTTTTTTAGAACTTCTTGCAGGTATAAATCTTTGGGTCAAAGTGATCAACAGTGGAACATCATCAAACATTGGATCGAGGTAGGCCTCTTTCCTATGTTGCAAATTAGTTTATATAGAATATGTTGGAATTGAGTTGATTTCTGCAGTCATACCTATCTGTTGTGGTTTACCCTTGGCCATAGAGAGTTTTTCCCTTGTAACAGTGGATTGAAGGTGCACGAACTTTAATAAGTTAAGGGTGGGCCGCAATCGAAACCATGGTTTTGGAGAAAGGACACATGGAGTCTCAAGGTAAATTGCGGGGTGAAAAGTAGTTTGATTTCAAACCACCTTTGGGCACGCCCGCAATCACGTGGTCACATGAGATCATCATCCAAGGTCATATCGAGAACGAAGCTAGTGCTCTCTAGGTGTGAGTTTGGAAGTCGGGAGATTCAGGGTTGGCTCACATCCAAAGATGCGAAACGTAAAATCCCGAAGTACTTGGCCCCAAGTCACAACCAATGGTCACGTGGAGAGAGAATAGAGGAAGGAGCTAGTGTCCCTAAACTCCACTTTGGAGATAGAGAGTTGGGAGAATCAAGAGGTCTCATACCAAGATTCTCGAAGTCATGATTCACAAAGCACCTGTTGGTTAGGCGTTTGATCACCACCAGTGGTCACATGAAGGAAGGGGCTTAAAATCCAAAGAAGCCAAAAACGACTAATTGTAACTATCAGAGAAGATGAAGAGTTGCAACTGCTAGAGAAGCTAAAGAATCTTTGGATAATTTCCACTGATGATGAACAGATTCATCATAACTTCCAGAGAAGATGAAGAGTTGTGATGATGATCATCCAAAGAACTAGGCATGAGAAAGACATGCAGAACAAATAATAGAGTGTGCTTTTTCAATAGCTATGCATGTGGGTAGAAGGAGATGCAGTGCATGACCTGAAGTGAAGATTAGATATGCATCGCATAAAATACAGAGGAAGCATAGAGCATAAAAGGGAGAAGAGAAGATGAACAGGGTGAAGTGCGCAGGACCAAAAAAAGAAGAGCATAGAAGCACAAAGATGCATAAGTGGAACAGAGCATAGAAGCTGAAGAAGGTAGAGGAGACATGGAGTTGTAATAGACCATATCAGAGACAAAAAAAGTAAGTAAAGTTTTGTAAGATTCAATCAGGGTGGTAGGGTGGTGCTAGGGAGGATTGCAGTCCTCTAAATTCTAGTTTGTGCTAGAATATATTATGGGAGTTGGTGCTTCAATATAGTGTGTTAGAGAAACCAGGGAGTTGGTGCTTCCATCTATTTGGTGGTAGAGAAATATGATATTTGGTGCTCTTTGCAAGTTTTAGCTTGCTATCAAAGGTTGTAGCCCCATATTTGAGTTGGAGCTCAAAGACTGTGATGTACATGAAAGTTAGAGCTTGATTGACACCCTAAGAAGAAGAGGTTTTCACTTTTTATGGGTTTCCTCATGAAAATCAGTGTCTCTATGTATTCTGTGTGATTGATCAAATATTGTATATATATGCATGTTAAGTTATCAACAACACATTAAATAATAATCTAAAGAGAATCAGAAAATAACAGGAAAAGTTTCAATCTTATATACATAACTAATTCACCCCCCCTCTCAGTTATATTTCCAACATCCTTTCTCTCAGGAGAAGGACAAGGTCTGGATACTGATCCATAACATAGAACACCATGGAAGCAGTCTCTGTAGTCTGGATATCCAAAGGCATGTCATGATAAATGTTGTATAACCTTCGATTGAAGAAATACAAGAATTTTTCTTCGCCTCTCCTCAAAGAATAAAAATAAGCGAGGTACAAATCAAGAGACTTTTTGTCACCCCAATGATTTGAAACAGCATTGGACAACTCAATCCAAGAACCAATGGAATCAGCTCTCGAATCCTTAAACCATACTACAACATCTCTAAACAAAGTTTTGGAGAACAACCTCATAGTAACATCCTCATGATTAATCTCGAATTGATAAAAAAAAATTCAAAGGCCCCCAAATGCATCTCATCTGTGACATGATCCTCTCCAGAAAACCGGAGAAGATACTCAAGGCAATTAAGAGGATAAGGATGAAGGAAATATGGCATCCTTAAAGGCTGGAACATCTTCATTTTGATTCTAGTTTCTAAAGCAGTGGGTTGATCATGAGAACCAACAAGCTGATTGGAAGGCTCAATAATCACTGAAAACAATGCGATCTGAGAATGTTTTGCATCGGTTTCAATATCCTCAAGGTTACAAGAGTGATGAGATTCAGGAGGGATTTCAATATAAATATGATTTTTATGAATAGGTTGAGGTAAAGATATAGGATCAACATCAACAACATAAAGAAGCTGCAAATTTTTCTCTTGCAAGGATGTATATACAAAGGTAGGTTGATGATCATCTGAATAAACAAAACACAAGATGATCCTCTTAATACATGAAGGGAAAAGTAGAAATGAACTGATAAAGAACAACAAAATCTCATGAAGAAATCTTATGAACTGATACTTGGATTTTCCCCAATGCCCTTTCATCTTTCTGTCAACCGGATCCTCCCTAGTGGAGTCATTGTGGATTCGCCAGTCAGATTATTACAATCGATTTATGTTTCATTCCTTTGTTTTCCATGAAAAGTCGGATCTGTGTCGTTCTCCCAAGGAAACTAACTCACTTCCGTCCCCAAAAACAACGCCAAATTGTTATCACTCCAAGAGTCACTCCTTGACTGTAAAGGGGAGCAGGCTTGGTAACACAACAAAATGATTTTAATGAAAAAATGGAAAGGCGGATCAAACCATGGACTATAAAACCTCACTCGGTCAAGATAATAATGAATACACTCAACAAATAAAGGCCTCACTGAACCAACTAGATTGTTATAAGTTTTAAAAATAAAGGAAGAACATTACTATACCAACAAACTCATATACACTAAAGAGCATTTATGAATGGTTAGTTACAACAGGAAATTGTATGTGTGGTCTTAGTCCATCAATGCAATGAAAGAATGACCTTTGACAATCATCAAATGAAAAGTAATACACTATGAATTATGAATTCATTCACAGGTACAATAGAAATAAATAAAACATGGAGGTCTCGTTAAGACTGAAGAAACTGCAAATTCAGAAGTATACTTATTAAAATCTCAATGCATAAAACTTGTTTAAAAACTCAAAGGTCATCATTCAGTCCTATATACTGAACCCTCCCTCTACTCATTACAAATGATGAAAAATATATATCCATACAATTAACAAACTATCTCTTATTTTTAGGAAGAAAAATCAATTAATATTTTTAAAAAATAAAATAAATCTGGAACATACTGCAAGGTATCTCGTATTGTTGTAACTGGAGTCAAATCCCCTTAGATTTGGAATGATCCTCTTAGTGATATTCTACCATTTGTACTCAATCATTAATGATTCACTGCCTTAATAACATGATCTGATTGACTCCTCGAAATTTAGGTTTAAGTCTTCCATATGTCGAGTTTTATCTACCTCAAATGCTAGAGTTACATCCCTCTAAATATGGAATGTTGCAACCAATTTTTTACTTTGAATCTAAAAATTTGAGGTGCTCTACGACTTGTGCCTTGATTCCTCGAAATGTTGAAAATGATCCCTTAAAATATGGGTAATTTTCCATCTATGCATTTGATTTCCTCCTGCATTTTCCTCTGAAAAATTTAATCTCTTACAACTTTCCTTATCTTTGCATTCACCATTGGTGCTTCAAGATGGAACCAAACTTGTGGGCACTGATAATCCTCAAACATTCGAGAAGAGGGAGCAATTTTTCTGGAACCTTGGCCTCCCTATTGCACACCCGCCTCACCATTGTCAACATTACCCTGCAACAAATGTTCTTAAGCATGATATGGCACTTAGTTTTTCCATGTTTTACTGTCTCGATAAATGATAATACCTTCATTTAGGAGCTCCAAGGCTAAGTTGTCTTTGAATGATGCCCAGTGAGCTTTGAGATCCTACAACCCGATTTAAAGCATCTATTGTATACCAATATGGCCTTAATTGATCTATCTTGTCTTCAGGG
>SNQJ01S0161240.1:5911-21568 GCA_010110895.2 Picea sitchensis | reverse complement strand
ATGACCGCAGCCATACCTCCTCATCGGGGTTTGACACTCGTGATGTCCCAACAATTTGGTTCACCGATCTCCGATTCTCGATACGCTCCTTTGTTGCCTTGGCCTCCCGGGCTAAGTATTTAGTCCATGTGACCTCTATCTCACAAGACCGCAGCCTTCTCCCCCATCAGGGTTTCGGACCTTCCAACGTTGAAATCCAAACGTCCCAAGGACTCGCGATTCCTCGAATCCCGATGCATCCTTTACGTGCTAGCTCTCCTGGCTAGGCTCCTAACTCACATGACCATGATCCCTATGACTGCAGTCTTATCCCTCGTTGGAGCTTCGAGGTTTTCAATTCCAAAATGTATGGGCTCACGAGATTCCCGATACTTCGAATCCCGTCTTCCCGCTATGCGGACAGCTGGCCCCCACCATGGCGCTTCCTACTTCTCTAATATACTGACGGTTGGCTCCCACTCATCAGGGTTTCAAGCGTCGCGATTCCAAAATTCATAAATACATTGTCATCAGGATTCTCGATATCCCGATGACACAAACGTCGATCAACAGCTTCCTGTCGGGACCTTCCCCATCGACGTCGATTGTTGCCACGCGTCCTCTTCTGATGGACGGTCTCGATTTCTCTAGGATTTCGAGACTTGTGATGTTCCAATTCTCACGTCCTCGGGAACTCCAATTTCCCTATGCCGAATATCCTGACTCCCGATAGTAACCTCGATCTCCGCCACGTGTATCCTCAACGGGCGGTTCATATCTTCACAGTGTTTCAAGACTTGAAGTGTCTCGATTTTCTTGTCCTTGATAATCCCGATATGTCGATGGCTGGACTCCCGATGGTAACCCTCAGACAGCTCCAGTCCGATCTGACGGCTGACGGGTAATTGGGCCAAGATCTAACGGTCTAGATCCGTCCTTCCTGCACACACTACATAGACTAAACTCTAAGCATCTTAACCCGATCCAACGGCCGACGAGATTCCTGAATGAGATCCAATGGCTCAGATTGTCCCAACTTGTGCATTCTTCCACTACTTCGTAGATGTGGAAGGATCAACGGTCCAAATATTCTCACGGACCTTGGGGGACCTACGATCCCGATTTCCCCGCTATTCCCGAAGATAGAGGAAAAAGGGCAAGAGGTCTAACGCTCTTGCTACTTTTGTCAATCTGATGGTCGTGAATGACCATGGGTCTTTCGTCAAGATCTCATCCATCAATTCATTATTTATCCCTACGCTGCTACTTCAAAATCTTAAGAGGGTCGTTCCTCCTCGTACAAGGTTATTAAGACTTGCGCGTTCAAGTCCTTTTTCTGGGTTCTTGGTGAACCTTTCTAAGGAGGCAAAGTCTCTGTGATGAGATCTATTCTGGGGAATCCCTAGAGACGGGTAAGGGAAAGCAGCTTCCCGAGAACAGGCTGGAAGTCTAACTTAGTTCAACCTAGGCATAAATAGAATTCCTTTATCAACGTATGTCATGCATGGTTTCCTCTGTTATGAGCATATATCTATTCATTCTTATCAAACACTGCACAGACATTCTTACACAGAAATCATTCACAATTTCACAGTTCTATGAGCATATACATATATATATCATTCTATAAATTTCAAGATGCAATATGTAAAACACTTATCATAAATAACACCAGAAATGGGTGTGACTACTGAGAAGGGTGCTCGTTTCCACCCAACCATAAGTGTAGCGACTCCCAGCGGATTTACCACTAGCCACCCCCGAGTTGAGACCACGACACCGTGAGACTGCGTCTCTCTGTCTACCAGTGACCAGGAGCGAAGGTTGCAATCCTCCCTCTCTACTATCACTCACTCTGTGTAATGCTAGAGTTCCCCTCGCGTCTTCCCTTCCAATCGCTTCTGCCATATTCCTTATCCTCTCGTGAGGTTGCATGTGGCGCAATTACCCTTGCGTTGGTCAGTCATGATGGCTCTACGGATAGGCGGTTCATCTCCCCATCCCTCATTAAGCCATCAACCTACCAGCCTACAAGGCATTAAATTCAGGGCCAGTGAGCCGCTTTTGGTTCTCCGGGCCAGTGGAGTCCAAATACGGTGTTAATTCTTGGTGGAAGTTAACGCCACCTTTCTAGGTGCCCTCCACCATCATCGTGGTGTCTTTTTCTGCACATCCCCTCTCAGCAGTCCTGCAATAAATTCAAAATGTTATTCACATTCATTGACGTCTTCCTCAAGGTCCATTTACATCACATATTCACATTTATGAGTTTTCCATAGTTCTTGGCCAGTCCAGTTATATTTACAAGCTGGGGGAAACAAGGTGTTACAAAACTATATCAGATAGATAATTTCTTGATGAGTTTGGATTTCATCCAGAGTGTTGTTGATCCAAACCTATATCATTACAGTGTTGATGACGAGAGCCTGATTTTGATGACTTATTTAGAAATCCATGTTTTTGGATACAAGTAACCCTTGACTTCTGAATTTGAGATGAATAATCTGAGTATGATGCACTACTTCTTGGGACAAGAATTATGACAGAGGACCGATGAGATTTTTCCTGAGTTAAGGAAAAGATACAGTGAAAATATTAAAGTTCAATATGACAGAATGCAAAAACCACCGTGATGGATTTAAAAGAAGAAGATTGATGATGATTAAGACGAAACTGATTTACAACTGATTGGATAATTGATGTATCTGGTTAACACCAGACTTGATTCATTCTATGCAATGAATGTACTTAGTCAATTCATGAGTTAGCCGACTCACTAGATAACAATAAAGCATGTATTGAGATATATATAAGGCACAATTGGATATGGCATGAGGTATGCCTGCAGTGTGAACTTGAGTTTGTAGAATATGTCAATTTATATTGAGAAGAAAGTACAGTGGACCGGAAGAGCACATTTGGTTGATGTTCTATCATAAATTTTTCCATGGCTTCCTAACGCAACAGGAAACAAAAATTTGTGGCCTTGAGTACCATAGAGGCAGAGTATATAGTAGTGAGTGTGCGAAGCAATGTGGCTTCACAAGCTTCTGAAAAATTTACTTGAAAATGATATGGATCCTATGATGATAACCAAGAGCCATGTGTAAAGCTCCTTTAGAACCTAGTGTTTCCTGATGGATCGAGACACGATGAGATGAATTATACTTATATCAGAGATATGATGCAAAGGAAAATCATACACATGCAGTACCTTCCTACACATGAGAATATTACAGACATCTTCACCAGACTAACTTGGTGAAAATTCCTTCCTATTTGAGAGGGAGTATTGATGACTCCATCCAAAACAAAATTCAGAGTACATCCATGTGAGACTTGGCATGATGACGAATGCCTCCCTAGATGAGAGGAGGTGTTGATGAATGTATCTATGTGAGACATTCTCCAGCTTACAAACCTATGAGATGTGGATCATTGAAGCTATGTGAGTCTTTGTCTCATCTTAAAAACCTAAGAGAAATCCCCTAAGAAGGGTATGTGGTTCCTTCCTGAGACATAGCTAGGAACGTAGAGATGACCTCCTCCATTCGAATATTTGAGAATAAATCCAGATGATTATCCAATGTGAAAGGTGATCCTTTTAGTTATACGTCCATGTGGATGAGAACAAGGTGAACGTGTGAAATCCCAAAGTGTTGGGTGCATCATCATGTGAACAGAAATGAATATGATGTATTAGCCTCCTCTGAGAAGCATAGTTGATAAGAAGACTCCAAATGATTCTCCTGTGTTAGGAAGTGGGAAAGAATATATGTAGAGTGGACCTACCTGTGGACGATCATAGGTGAATTTGTGAATATCTAGTTCTTTTTTGTAATGCAATGAACCAAAGATATGACATCCCTATCGATGTTCCTCTAGTGCATGAGCACTAGTGGGTGTATCAGATCCTATGCTATATATTTTTTAAGAGTCAGACCTGCCTGTAACCCTAATTGTTATGTAAAGGGTACAGGTCGACCCCACCTTAATGTGATTAATAATAAATGTAAAAGATAATTAATGTGGTTAATAATAATTATAATAATAATTATAATGTGACTTAGAGGGGTCGGCCCTATTGAGCCAATAGACACTTATGTTGATAGGACAAGTCTAATATATGTAAAGGAATATTCCCCATTGTGGAATCATATCTTCATGTGAGTTTGGAAATTTCAGCAGGTACATTTACTTGGGAAAAGTGTGCACATCTCTTGGTGGTGAAGGTCTTTCTCTTGAAGAATATAGCAAAGTATTTGGATGGGTTTTCTTTCCTTGTTGAGAAGGGATTCCCAGGATACATCTTGTGTTCTTGTGCATGGTGCTTCTTCTTGTGATCTTGGTTGCTTCAACATTTATGGTTATGGTTAAATGATAAAATGGAATGAACTTCATAATTAACCTAACTTATTGAAAAATCAAAAAAATCATCGGAGAATTTTCGGGGAACTCCTCTGACTCAACTGGTGGAGTTCATAAGAACTCCTCCAGTTGAATCAAAGGAGTTAACATTAAGTTTTCCGTTTATCAATTGAGCGTTTTAGTAGACTTCATGGAAAGTGCTTCAGTATAATAGAGAACTTCGATGGAATTGCTCAAATGTATTGAAGGACTTAATTGGAACTTGTCAGGTATGTATAGGAGGAGTTATGAGGAACTTATTCGATAACCCACAAAATAATCCTCAAAGATTTGTCTAAGTGTGAAAAACAAAGACTTGAACCAAAATGAGATTGAAACATTATGAAACCTAATGAGAGGAATGAGAGGAATCAAAGACTAAAAGTTGAGGTGAATCTCCAAGTCAAGAAGCTTGTATATAGAAAAAAGGAGGCGTCCCATTTTATTGGAGAGAAGGCTTTTACAAGCAAATATACAAGAAAAAGGGAAGGTGTTGATTCCTCGCACAAAACATAGTTAGATAACCTTTTAGAGAAAATATGGAGGATAACATGATGGATTAGGATTTATTTGATGTAAAACATGTGAAAGGGAAATACACATGGTCAAATAAAATAATTGGAACAAGCCATGTTATTGCTATATTGGACCATTTCCTTATTCAGAACGACCTATTGTTAAATAAAAACATCATAACTTCTGGGATCATCCCATCAATTTTATTTGAGCATAAGTTTATTTATCTTCAGTTCCATCACTCCCATTATTTTGGGTTGCTTCCATTCATATTCAGTTCCCTTTGAATTTGAAACCCCATATTTTTGGAGATTATCTCGGAGGAATAATGGAAGTGGGTTTCAGATTCACACACCTTTATTTGGTAGAAGAAACTAAAATTATTTTAGAAATCCATCAAGCATTGGGAAAATATCTCATATGTTCCCCCAGAAAAAAAAAATTCTAATATGGTCTCATCTTGAAGCCCTTCATGATAGAATGGAATTGGAAGATATTAGAAAACACCATCATGAAGAATAAAAATATCTATATGGGAAGTTACATAAGGTATCCATATCAAAGGAGGAGATGTGGTACCTAAAATTCTAGAGCTCATGGCTACAATATAGGGACAATAATAACTCCTCCTTTCATTGGAAAGCCAAAGTTAGAGTTCGAAAAATAATTTCAAATAAATATCATTATATAATGATTCAAACCTAAGAGACTTCCCAACAATCAAGGAGGATACCAAAAAACATTTTGATATTTTGTATACAAAACAAGAGGAGGAAGATCTTAACTCCTCTGCTATGATCCTAGAAAACATCCCATACTTGATTCATGAGGTTGAGAATAAATAACTAGACAAAGAATTAGAGGAAGAATAAATTATCAACATTATT
The DNA here is from genome assembly GCA_010110895.2 of Picea sitchensis. Taxonomy (NCBI): domain Eukaryota; kingdom Viridiplantae; phylum Streptophyta; class Pinopsida; order Pinales; family Pinaceae; genus Picea; species Picea sitchensis. The sequence continues at coordinate 15,779 of SNQJ01S0161240.1, read as the reverse complement.
TGGGGACTAGATCAGAGGAGGAGACGCGGTACCTAAAATTCCAGAGCTCGTGGCTACATTATAGGGACAAGAATACCTCCTTCTTTCATTGGAAAGCCAAAGTTAGAGTTTGTAAAAATAATTTCAAAGAAATATCATTATAATAGGATTCAAACCTAAGAGACTTCCCAACAATCAAGGAGGATACCAAAATACATTTTGAGAATTTGTATACAAAATAAGAGGAGGAAGATCTTAATTCCACTGCTATGATCCTAGAAAACATCCCACACTTGATTCATGAGAATGAGAATAAATAACTAGATAAAGAATTAGAGGAATAATAAATTATCAACGTTATTTGGGGACTAGATGCTAACAAAGTACCAAGGCCCAAAAAACTATCCATCCACATTTTGGGGGACTGTTGGGATACAAGTAGATTTTATTTGAAGCATATTCTCTAGCATGTCCAAAATAAATGTAAAATTGGGGTAGTATGAACTCCTCTTTATTAACATTAATTCCAGAAGAATAAAACCCATAATCACTCTCCAAATTTCATCCTATATCCCTGCATAACTACTCTTATAAAATCTTAACCAAAATCATTAAAAATAGGGTAAAAAAGCACTCCACAAAATAATTTGTGCTAATCAAGGTGGATTCATGTAGAAAAATAAAATAATAGACAACATAATTATGGTTCAAGAGGCAGTACACTCTAGCAAGGAGAATAAAGACATAGATATGATCATTAAAATAGACATGGCCAACACATTTGACCAGAAAAGACACTCTTTCCTTATTGATGTTCTATGTAAATTTGGGTTTAATAATAACTTTGTACAATGGGTTAATGCATGTATTAGTAGTCCTTTGACTGCACCCTTAGCTAATGGAATTCCCACTAACTCTTTTAAAAGTAGTATAGGATTGAGGCAAAGTTGTCCCCTTTCTCCACCATTATACATTTTATAAATATAGTTTTTATAAAATATGTGTTAAATACCCTTATTATTTACCAATGCTTGGCCATGTTATCTCCTATTTGAATTATGTAGCAATTTTTGAAAGAAATTTGTAAATTCCTCTAGAAATGGGGGAAATCAAACCAAAAAAATGTCCATATAGTAAGCTATAACTTGTCATATTCCCCAAAGATAGAGGCATCCTGGGAATTAAAGTTCCTACAATTATGAATATGTATTTGGGATCAAATATATTGTGGAGACTAATCTTTGGTAAGTTGGAATGATTGAAGAAATCCCTCCTCGAAACATAATTTCAAGGGAACTAGAAGCGATGCTTGGAAAATATGTTGGAGAGCAAGAAGGGGTCCCATATCTATAAATTAATTACCGTCATGGAACCTTTAATCCAATATAATCTCGCTTGGGTTCCGAGTAATTGTAAAATGATTAATATTTGGAGGGATAGTATTATTGGGAATTATCCTCTAGAACTCAATCATGAACTCCTTCCTCTAAAAGGATGGATGGGAAGCCAATGTCTACACTCTTTGCTTGAATTATCATCATACACACTAGATCACAATAATTGGACTAATTGGTTATGTTTTTTGTCTCAGGCTAATATAGCCCCTTTATTCCTAGCTCTTCTAGCCTCCATTAAAGGATGTGCTCCATTTTATGTTTCAATTCCTAATCATAGAGGCTAGGGTCAATTGGATTATTTTTTCAAATCCAAATATCAAGATCAAATTATGTCTCTGCCTCTCCCACAGTGATCTAGTATATGGAAGTATGTTTTACACAATGATGGTCTACCCAAGACCAAGAACTTATGTTGGGTAATGGTTCATGAAAACATTCTAACTATGGAGAATATTAAAATATGGGGAATAAAATCACAATCACAATATACATTGTGACACTTGGAGGCTAAAAGTAATTTTCATTTTTTGTTTGATGGCATTTTTACCTAGATGTGAAAAAATTATTTTTCAAGGATCAATCACAAGATGAGAGTTCCATATTATTGGAGAGATATGTTTACTCTTAGGTTTAAATGTTATAGGGGATCATTTATAAACAAACCTATTTTCAAGAGATCATGGCAAGCATTTCCAAAATTTATTTGTTGGAAAGTTTGATTGCCCCGTAATAAATCCATATTTCAATTTGAACCAATCAATCACATGATAATGGATGCAAAAGTGATGGGATTAATGACACAAAACATCAAAATTCATGGAAATAAAGGCCATTTGGTGCACTTGCTTGATTGTGAGGAGAAGTAATATCTAGAAATCATATTTATGGGAGGATATTCTCATCCAAAACCAATAACATTTCATCCCTTACATCGCTCTAACTAGAAAATAATAATGAAAGAGAAGAATTCAAGGAGTGGTAGAATAAGAAAAAAAAAATGCATTGTATTCTTTGATGGGGCCTTGAAAAGAAACCTAGGGGTGGCAGGTGCAAGGGGAATCATCTGTGATCTTAGGGGGGAAGAACTAATTTACGAATGGGGTCTAGGGATAGATACAAAAAAATCAAGCATAGGTTTATGCTCTCCTCTAAGGACTTTTATCTATAAATGTGGTCAACACAAATCATTTGATAGTTATTGGAGATTCATCCATAATTATCAATTTTATGAACAACAAGAAATCATATTTGATTGTAAGTAAGATTTCCTCATTATTAGAATTAAAAATGGGACTCTTCAATTCAAGTATATTACCTTTTTCAAAGTCCTAAGGGTGCTAAATACATAAGTATATACCCTCACCTACAAGGCCTCAAGATTGAATGAGGGAATCTTAAGGAAAAATGGGGGAATTTATTTCCAAGCCATATCCTAGGTTCATGATTAATGTTAACCTATGAATGATACCAAATTATAAGCCTGCTACACCACATATGCCAACTCAACAAAGTTGTCATTGTATAACTAGATAGAGGTGGGATGAAATGCACATCACCCTTACATCATCCCCACACATGCTAACCTTAATGCATTGTTGGCAATTTGAAGCTTGGGGAGACTTTATGTAGGAGGAATGTAGGATTATGGCTCAAAGGGTAGGTGCAATGTTCAATGAGGATAATTGGTGGTAGTTGGATTTGGTTCTATTGGATATTCAAGTAAGCATTCCCATTGGAGAGATGTTAGAAATATTTGGTGTTTTAAAGTGGTTTTGGACCAATCTATGGTGGTTTATATCTTATTTTGGCACTTTGCATGGGTGCTTGAATGGAGCTCTACTAGATCTAGCTTCTTTCTCCTAGTTTTCAGCATTGGAATAAGAGGTCTCAGGATTCTCTTCCATTTGATTCTAGTTAGATTCTTCTTGGGGAATGTTTTAAATTTCAAACTTTGGATTTTGAATGACTCCAAGAAGGGTCACCCAGGTTGGATGTCAACAACCACTTTGAGCTAGTTTATTTCCTATGTGTGTTGTGTTATTTCATGTCTACTGTGTATTTTCCCTCTTGGGATGGCAATTTGACCTATTCGGTGTTTGTTGTTCTTAGTATTTGTGTTAAAATTTTGTATGCTAGTTTTACCATAAACAATGTTACACTATTGTCACCCAACCATAGGCACTTACACGTACCACCCCTGAGCATAGTATCCTTTTCTTAGATAGATTCCATACACAAAGAAAGTCCTATTAGATAAATCATATCCATAAATACCAACATGACTCTAGTAGCAACACAAGAACAATATAGTGTGCCTTTACCAAGATAAGTGCACAAGAGAAAGATACTAGAAAGACTGAGCAAGGAGAGACTTCACCATTGTATTTGTTGTGTCACCTTCCTCAGACTTGTGCCTCCTTTTTCCCTTTGTTGAACTATTGCAACTTATGCTCCTTATAAATGTGTGACTTGATTGCAGAGTGAGTGAGAGTGTGTAAATGAGGTATCTCCTTACCTCTTTATATACTAGTATGTCCAAGAGAATTTTCATGTGGGGTCGAAATCTCTTTATGGATCCTTCTAATTCTTTATTATTATTCTCCTTGGATTGGCTTCTCTTCTAGGGTATTTCCATACCTATTTAATGGTTCTATTGCTTCCAGAATATTCTTCTCTAATCACAAAGGTTTTAATAGAAGTTAATACCTCCCGCAGCTACCAAAACATCAACACTCCCTCTTATCTAGGGAGGTGTTATCCATAATGTTATTCATATAGTAGTCTCAATAAAGTCCATACATGGCATGTACAAGACTACCACCAATCACATGGTCCTGCATACTAGTCTACAGGTAGCATCACCATAGCCACACAAGCTATCCCATGATCTCACATATCATTTCACAAGTATCATCATCATATCCACATAGGTTATCTTTATTGTCGTGCATATAGGGGCCTCATCATCATATGTAGTATCTCTCTAGTGGGCACAACCTCATCATGATTTTGTACCTTAAAAGTCTCAGCGTCCTTTCATACCTTATGTCATTACAAGACTTCATCTAGCTCACACATAACTAGGCATCTAGATCACACATAACTAGGTAACTATCTCACAACTGTCTAGCTCACACAGATTTTGGACCACTAGCCCTTTAGGTAGCCCTTCTGGTTGGCACACTAGGAATCCAGTCCACAGTGACTAGGAATATAAACATAAGGATTAGGTGATATAGTGAACACACACTACCCATCTATCCAAAGGATAGGAACACCTAGAACAACACAATTTGGCCCTCCAACTTGAAATTTGGGCATCTTCCATCCCCGAAGGCTCAGCATATTGTTGACCCTATGTGAGGTCATGTTGACTGGTGCCACAACCAATAGCATTCATGTGAATGACTACCCATTGTTTCCACACTCTGCATGTTACTTCCCCTATAATCACATATGTAACTCATCACTCCCAAATACTCAAGCTTTATCTTTGAAAGAGGCTTGGTCAACACATCGGCTATCTTCTCATCTGTAGAAAAATACTAGAGCTTCATTGTTCCCTTTTTTACTATTGGGCCCTTCGTTTTGTTGGTTAGAAGTTGCACACAATACATTGCAGCTTGATTTTGGAGAATGGAAGTTGTGCAAGTTGTTGAGAAGCTGGACAATTCAAGAAAGGAAGAAATAGAAAATGGTTAAAGGGACAGTGCAACATCAGCAGAAAGATCAAGAAAAGAAATAACTCTTGAGTTCTTAACTAGCAAGATCATATTATATATAGGAGACTGATATGATTGTAATAGGGTAATGAATAATGATAGGCTAATAGTGAAGGGTTCACGAAAGGGTTGTAATGACGTTATTTTAGTATGTTAGCCCATAGCTATTACTATTCATGTTGTTGAATATTGATGTTGTGACTAGATTCACTGATGTAATGGGTTAATACTATAGTATAGTTGAATATGGAGATCTGGGTGAGAACCAGACATACAATGTATCATATTTTGGTATTATCAATATAAACAGAGGCCTAAATTTTGAATCTACATCTTGTGTATTCAGTCTTAATGCATGAATGGAATTTTGTTCTTTATTACCTTTATGGTTGATGTACCTAAATGTGTATTTATGAATGGCAATGCAACTCTGTCTATTTATTTCCTTGTTAGGAATTCCTCAAGATTGTTACAGGTTCAGTGTATTCTGTGCAAGATTATAGTGAGCCTTGATACCTTAGAGGTTTGTCTAAGTATTCTCCTTACCCTTCCCTCTCTTTCATTTCTTGGTTACACTTCGGGTGAGACTTATTCCCTCCCAGGAAGATGAAAATTCGAGCGCTCTAGAATAATTTGGTACCTTTTTTGGTAACCTAAGAAGGACCCTGGTCTGAAAACGTTTGCGCCAACATGTACCATGTCTCAGATATAATGGTACTTTATCTCGATATTATTTGAATTGTCATGAAACACTAGGTTCTCTAACAACTTTATGCAACTCTGGTTGTCACGGAAGATACAAGTCACCTCCAACTCGAGATCAAACAGCCCTACAAGCAACTTATGAAGCCACATAGCTTCACAACTAGTTGAACATGTTGCTATATACTCTTCCTCAGTCGTACTGAGTGGCACACTAGTCTACTTCATGTTGATCCATGAGATCATGGATAATCCCAAACTAAAGAAACATCATGATGTACTCTTTCGATCTACAACAATACCATCCTAATCTGAATCAACATAGCCTTGCATTATTATGTCACGATATGAAACATATCTGAGTCCATAGTCAACTATACCTTTCAGACACCTCAATATGTGTTTTTCCTCCATCAAGTGAACACATCTCGATCCAACCATATATTGACTCAATGTGTTTTCCGCAAAACATATATATAGACTTTTGTTCATCAAATACATCAACTAACCAAGCATATGTCTCTACATGGTGGCATCCACTGTCTCTGAAGATGTATCACTCAACAACTTCAGGTTTGTCACCATCGATGTAGGCATCGCTTTACAATCCATAATTCTGAATCTCCTCGGGATTTCTACAACATATTTTCCTTGGTTAAGGAAAATATCATTTGATTTATACCATACCTCTAGACCTAATAAATAATGCATCATACCTAGGTCTTTCATCTCGAACTATGTAGCAAGCTTCCTCTTACTCTTAGCGATGAGCTTCTCATCTTTTGTTAGAAACAGGTCATCCACATATAATAGTAATATAATTGGTCCACCATCCACAACCTTGTAGTAAAGGTTGGAATATGCTTTACTCTTGGTAAATACCAAGCTTATCAGAAAATTTCCAAATCTAGCTTACCATGCGCTGGGTGCTTGCTTCAATCCAAGAATACCTTGTAACTATGCAAGTTTGTGCTCGTTGAAGATTTTTTTGAAGATGTAGATGTCTGCACGGATTTGATGAAGTAGATGCACCATTCAGATGTCCACACATATCCACTTTCTCTTTTTGTAATGAAGAATATCCAAATAAATTTTGGATGAAACTATGAAAATCGTGTGGCCGTTTCCGGAAAAATGCTAAAAAATCGTTGATTTTAAAACGATCATAACTTCACTTCCCGTACTTCGTTTCAGATGATTGATTTTTTGAAATTGGATATTTTTTCGAGAGGAATTCAAATATTCAATTTGTTTCTATAAATTTCGCTCATAAAATATCATAATTGAATATGATGTGAGCGGCCCCCTTTTGTCTCCTGAGATGCATGCATGGTGTATGCATGTTGCTCCTGAGATGCATGCATGGCGCATGGAAAAGTGTATGCATGTGACTATTATAACCCTAAATTTCACCACACATGCTTACCTGGCATCAGGCCAACTCATATCCCTTCTTTGCGAAAACGCTACTGAACAACTCTTTGAAAATCCTCTTGAATAAAGGCCCACACGCCCTAATCCATTACTACACGCGTGTACACGCTGATTGACCCAAAACAGCCCGCGTGGACCGACAAAAGCATGAAAAAGGGAAATTTGTCGATGGAACAAAAAGCTATGGGTGAGTTAACTGAAACGCTCGACCATGCATGGTTGAGGGTTCGTCCAAATACCTAGCTCCTTCTAGCCTATACAAGAAGGGGTAGGGGTCCCATTTGGAAGGGGGGAAAATATAGCAAAGAAACTCTGTCCATTTACGTATTCCCATTGTCCCAACCCTTTAGCCTTTCCTTGTGCCAAAGGAGATTCAAAGAAAAACAATTGAAGGATAGAAGAAGAGGAGCCCAGGATCAGGTTCAAGGAGCAGTGGTCGGTCTCAAATTTTGTAAGTTGACTCATTCTAAGTAATAAAGAGAACACTTTTCCCATCCCAATTCATGAACTATTTATAGTTTGATCAGTATATGTTTTGATTTCTAACCCGTTAGTATATAAGTAGTATGCATGCTTTTGCTTGTCTTGGATGCAGGTCAGCTTTGGAAGGAGTATTGCAAACAAGTAATCGAGCACAACAGAGGATCGACATCAAATGTCGAGAATGAGGTAGGTTGATCTTTCCATGCATTTACTAAGAAAAGGGGATTTAAATCTAGGGATGAAGGTAGAAAGTAATTTCTATTCGGTCATATCTGCATGCAAAGTCTGAACTCTATTTTCTAGTCAGTAGGGTGATTTTCCCCAACAACAAAATTGGCGACCGTACTGGGGAAACTCTCTAGGGTTCCTGGAATTTTATTTAGTTTTTGGGTAGTTTAAAGACTAGTTTTTCTTGCTTGTCTTTTCTTTTCGTTTCTGTAAGGTCTGAGCTAGCAGGGAGTCTATTTTTCCATACCATTTTTCCCTGACTTTTGCTTGACTGTGTTTTTTGGGACCCACAGAGATACATGCGACCTGCACAAGGTTTGTACGCGTGTACATGTGCCCTATCCTCTTACAGCCTGCATGTGAATGCTAGTTGTAGAGGTAGCAGTAGCGTGTAGAGTTCAGAGAACCTCAGAGGCAGTCATCCTCTTCCCTGTCAGAATCACACATTCTCAGGGGGTTTTCTGGAATTCTGTCTAAGTCTTGTTTGCTAATAGTCCTATCTCAGATTGTTTTTTGCCTTATCATTTTTTCCTTGCATTATTTGTTTTTATGTTAGAAATACTGTCCAAGCCATCAAGGGATCCTGGTTATCAATATCAGTGGTCTCTTCCTGGTTTGGTCTGTCTGTTTCCATTTTTTCTCAGAGTTTAGATATACACGCGGCCTATAAAAGGTCAGCCTGCGTGTACATGCACTCTGTCTATATTCAACGTGCGTTCGCACGTGTGTTGTTAAAGTGACAGTTGTGTGCTTGTACAGAATAATTTTTTTTAGGGTAAGGAAATCATCCTTTCCCTTGATAAGAATTATTCCTCTCAGATGTTCGAATCTCTGTGTGAGCAGTCAGTAGCTTAGGATTAATCCTACCCTTAGCTTGCTTTTTCTCATTTAAAACGTTGTCAGAAAAATAAAAAAACTTTTACGGTTTTTAGACAAGTGTGAGAGTCATTGTTTTTACAATTTCTATTGTGTGATTTGTTAATCTGATTCTTTGCGATCTGCAATTAGGCCAGAATTTTTTTTCTTGGTTTTTGCTTGTCGGTATTTTTCCTTTCTTGCTTTACTAGCATTTAAAATAAAAATAAAAATATTTTCATTTTCTTGTTTGGTTGAACAGTGTGTTTTTGCATTATTAGGTCAGCGAAAAGTCTTTTATTTCATAATTTTTTGCAGTTCACTTAGATCATAAGTAGCTCATAGTCGAGTGAAATTCCTTTGAGTTTGTTGTCCAAAATCTTAGAAAAATTAAAAATATTTTTTGAAAAGTTGTCAAAATTTTGCATTCAGTAAAAGTTTTATTTCCAGCTTTTTTATTCATTTTTTTCTTTTGTCTTTTACACATCATCAGTTTCACCCTCATACCCCTTGATGTAAGACAAATCCATAAAATTAACACTAAATTTAAAATCTACTAGACTTTTATGTTTGTAGGGTTCACAAACTAGTTCAGGACTAGGGCCTTGGATTAGGTTGGAGAGGAAACTCGTCAAGGCCATTTTAAATCAAACATTAGAGTCTGAGATAGGGAGTGTATAAGTCCAGTGTCGTGAAATTTATCCGGGACCCCCCTCTAACACAGGGAATAAACACGAGGTCACATGCGGAAAGGTAGAAGAGATAACCCCTCCAAAGCTGGACCAATCGTAGTGGAGAACACATATAGAGGGCTTGTTTTGGGATTCTGTCGTTTGCATTTTCCACGGGGCTTCATGGGTCTCAAATTCGTTCGAGGTCCTCAGTTGTATTCCGAAACATTTTCTCTCGATACCCTTGACAGGTTTCGGGGTCGATACCCTTCTCATTGTGGTCTACCCGACTTTCGACTGTACCTGCCTGGTGACTGTTCGCGCACTAGCAACCTAGTTGCCAATATTTTTAGGGACATACACAAGTGACTGCAAGGGTATACCACGGTACCTAGGA
>SNQJ01S0161239.1:11444-33058 GCA_010110895.2 Picea sitchensis | reverse complement strand
CCTTGAGTCTGGGGACAACATGTCTCACCCTTTTCTCCTCATCGACGTCTTCATAGTAGAAATATTTGTCCATGGATCGTATCCAATCCAACAACTCTTCAACATCCAAATTGCCTTCGTACATTGGGACCTCTATCTTGGCTCTAGCTCCTAATATGACAACTGATCTCAACAAGCGTTCTTTGACAACATTCTCTCCTGCAACTTCTTCGACTTCTACTTCTTCACTCTCGACACCGCTGAAGTCTCTAGCATCAGGTGCCCTCCTCTGCGCTGCTTCCATCGCTTCTAATCTTGCATGAAGCTCTCACATTTCTCTCTCTACAACCTGATTTACTAAAGGTGGCTTCACACACCTCCTCGGTAGCATTGTATTGAATGTCTCTCACACACAGAGTACAAATCGAGTTCTTTCATCTCCTCTCCTTTTCTTGTTGTCTGCAAGAAAACATTATAGCTTTGATACCACTTGATGAAGTGCCCCTACCTCAGCAGGGTCTGCTGACTTCCCGGTCTCGGATCTTCATAAAATTGAGCTGGAATAGCTCTTCGATTACTTGCTGGGATCCTCAAAACAAATTCACAGGTCCCTTTTCTAAGACTTCGCCTGTGCGAATAAGCACCAGGCGTAGGCTTCCTCCACATGACCACAGGAATAGCTAAAAGGTGTTTCACAATTTGTGGCCTTGGGCATCCTGTTATGAGTCACCCGACTCTCCCTACTTCCAACTTCCGAATTCCTGAGGTCCGAACTCGCGAACTCCAAATTAGGGGTCTAGTGAGCATTGACTCCTTCCCCTGTTTTCCACCGATGTGACCTCCCGCTATAACCTGGGGCCAGTCTTCTGAGTGCTACGAACTTTGTGCTTCACGATTTTGGAGAGAAACACCCTTATTCCTTCCTACTTCCGACTTCACGAGTCCCGCTTGCTCCAGATCAACGGTCCACGCTCTCCGTGATATGACGGTTATGATCCCTTCTTCGCAAGTCGCAAGTTCGCGTTTCACGATTTTGGGAGAACAACCCCCTCCGCGCTCCCGAATCTCGATTTCCAACTCTACGCTTGCCTCAAATAGACGGTCCAGATCCTTCACCGTGCTCAATCCTACGATCACTGTCACTCCTCCTCTTGACTTTACAAATTCTTTCGACTTAGAATATTTTCTAGGTATTCAAAGGCTTTGACCTTTGTTCCTCCCACGAGTCTATCTCTTAGACCTAGTCTGCGCTTCTGGAAGGCGTTATCCCTTTTGATATTTCTCACCTTCTGCTCCTTTGAATCTTACGGAGTCCCTTCGATGCTTAGTCGAATTCCAGATCTGTGCACTCCTTGCAGTAGATTCTTACGCAAGACTTGGTTCTTGTGGGTGACTTGCACACCTTGCAGCAGTCGCTTTGCACTCCTTGCAAAGGGAAAGTTTCGTGCTATCTCTTCTGAGCTTCAGAATCAAAATAGATTCCATCAATGCACTCCTTGCGTTCGGTGTACACACCTTGCACTGACTCAACAGAAGATAAACAATTGAAACTTATACTAACATTCACAGTTTCATCCATTCATAACGAAATTCATTCATTTATGAAAACACAATAACAGAGAAATGCAAACAGTAACAATACTATGCATTTGGATCAATTTTCCTCTGTCATATTCATTCAAAAGTAAATGGCTACAACTAATATCAAATCAATAACTTAAAAACTCAGAACATTCTTACTAACTCGCAGCGACCTCATTTGGGCATATAAAATCTCTATTTATCTCAGAGGGTCCTTAGGGTTCCCCTCGACTACTCATCTACTCGAAAACGAAAACCTAACTGCTACCTAAGTTCAGTTACATTCAAGACTAGGAGTGAAACTCCCAGATCACTCATGATCATTCAGCTCCCAAGCGTTTGATCTTCTTCCATTTTTCAATCAGCTCCAAAATATTCGCAGTAACTGCCAGCATTTAAGATTCTGAAATGATTCCTAGGCGCTGAGTTGTCCTACCATGCATGTTCACTAATGATGCTCCTACATCACCTGTTTAATGGCTTGGGATTTGATAAAAGCATCATTAGGTGGGAAGGAAGACTCCCTATCTCCCTTGGGATCCGAATAGTCCAAAAGGACATCATCCATGGACATGAGGGAGTAAGTTAACTACGAAGCAATCTTCCCTCTTTTCAAATTAAAAAATGGGCCTAAATCTGGTCAGATTTTCAGGGGTAGCATGATTTTGGAATGGATTAAAGTTCAATGCATTTCAGAACCTTACTTCATGGGTTTTGCTCCATTTTAAATCAACCTAGATGCTCAAAAAATCGATCAGACTTCTAGATTGACCAAAAATTTAAAACTACATCACCATAAAACATACCAAAAAAGTAACTCAGGAATGAAGATTGCTCCCGAATTAGCTCACTCCCATACATGAGAAAGGAAGGTGCCGCAAGTGATCGGTCTCATCAAAGGTCAAGCCTAGAGAAAAATCATGTGTAACAACCTTGAAATCTACCCTCCTTTAATGCTCAAATCCCCGATACAATCTAATCGTGTCCATGCCTAATCGCCGATTCATACGCCATGTGGCTCCTGATAGTCATAGTCCCTTTGGATCTTCTTCCATTACTCATAATAATAGTTATCATAGTCTATTCTAAACATTTTGTGTAGGTGGTATTAAGGTTTTGGAAATCTAAATATTTTCAGTTTACTTACACAAGCTTTGGTTTTGCAAGCTTTTCAATCGCATTCTCACTTCTTGTAGAATGGGGTTGAGTTTTGAGACTGAATTATCAATTATATTAGTAGAGATCAATGTTACCCACTCAACATTGTCAACCGCAACAAGCTTTGGAATTGTATATTGTATTGAGAACATCTCAGTGTTATGATTTTTGTGGCATTGTATATTAGATTCATAATAGCCGAGTGTTATGATTTTTGTGGCAATGTGTTGGAACCAAGGTTTGGAAATATTGTGTGTGCACCACAAGTTTTGCACAATGTGCGTGCCACAAGTGTCCATCAACTTTTTTCTATTGCCCAACCAGTTTTGCGCTATGTGCAAGGGCTTGTAAAGATTGCATACATATTGAATCCTTGGATATTAGTGTAATGATTGTAATTTTTTTTGTAACTGATCTATTGGTCGTGATCGAGGTTGTTAGTGAGCTAGAAAGTTTGTTATAATTTCCATACCTTTGTAGAGATATAAGGAATGTATGTGAACATGTAAGGGTTAACCTCTGGTTCATTTGAGGTGCATTGTAATTGTAGAGTTGTAAGTGGAATATGAGAGAAAAAGTAGATAGAGATCTGAATCTCTGATCTCTAGTTTAAGCTTAAAGAGTCTTGTAAAGATTGCATACATATCAAATCCTTTAATATTAGTGTAATGCTTATAATTGTTTTTGTAACTGATCGATTGGTCGTGGTCGAGGTTGTTAGTGAGCTATCAAGTTTGTTATAATTTCCATGCCTTTATAGAGATATAAGGAATGCATGTGAACATGTAAGGATTAACCTCTGGTTCATTTTAGGTGCATTGTAATTGTAGAGTTGTAAGTGGAACATGAGAGAAAAATTAGATCGAGATCTGAATCTATGATCTTTGGTTTAAGATTAATGAGTCTTTGCGTAGGCTACAACCTTCCATGTATTTGAATGTTTCACTATGATTAATGAAAGAAGGCATGAAGCCCAAACTTATACTCCCTATCATGTACTCTATTATGAAAGTATGATGTTATATATGTTAGACTGTGTGTTACAGATATGGATGCTGATATAAATGAATAATATCTAATGTGCAACTGTTAGTTAAATGTTTCTTGTTTGTATTGTTTTGTCATGCAATGCACAAACATTTGGTCTCTATGATTATCATGCGTGTCTCAGGTGGGACTTTATTTAGTCCTTGAATATTGGATATGCTGATGCGAATGGGGCATTTGTTAGTAAATCATTTCAAAACTTGGGTCTGAAACCCCAAGCTAACAATTGGTTCCATTGCCAGGACTTGAAGATTTTTTGCCACAGGGTGGATTAAGGACATGACGTGGAAACCTTCCAGAAAATAGATAGAAGAATGGATCTTTGAGAAGGAGAACAATTTCGCGTGATGAGAGACAAGGAATTTGCAGATCAACCTCAAAATATGGAAACAAAGGTACATATATTTAGATCTACATGAAATTTTATTTGCAGAGTTCCCTTATTTATTGTGTGAATGGATAAATAGATAGAAAGTGATTAACTCTGTGTGGCGAGTCCAAGAACCTTTGGTTTGGGACTAAGAAGTGGTCAATCTTTTGAAATATTTGGATAATAAGTGCGCTAGAGCCATTGATTTCTTGTTTGTATTGTTTTGTCATGCAATGCACAAACATTTGGTCTCTATGATTATCATGCGTGTCTTAGGTGGGACTTTATTTAGTCCTTGAATATTGGATATGCCGATGCGAATGGGGCATTTGTTGGTAAACACTTTCAAAACTTGGGTCTGAAACCCCAAGCTAACAATTGGTTCCATTGCCAGGACTTGAAGATTTTGTGCCACAGGGTGGATTAAGGACATGTCGTGGAAACCTTCCAGAAAATAGATAGAAGAATGGATCTTTGAGAAGGAGAACGAGTTCGCGTGACGAGAGACAAGGAATTTGCAGATCAACCTCAAAATATGGAAACAAAGGTACATATATTTAGATCTACATGAAATTTTCTTTGCAGAGTTCCCTTGTTTATTGCATGAATGGATAAGTAGATAGACAGTGATTAACTCTGTGTGGCGAGTCCAAGAAACTTTGGTTTGGGACTAAGAAGTGGTCACTCTTTTGAAATATTTGGATAATACGTGCACTAGAGCCATTGATTTCTATTTTGAACAAGTTAAGGAGGGATACATTGTTGAGTTTGTCATTGAATGCAATGAATTTTTTAGTAGTGTTGAAAGAAAGTTTGCAGCTGGTCCTAGAAGAAGGTTGTTAAAAGGAATCCCACTGTGGATCAAAATTCTATTCATGGAGAAGGAGATGATGTACATGGAGCCTGATAAAATGGTAGATTAAACCCCCTGTCTGGAGGGGGGGTGTAAAAATATGGGAAGAGAAGATGAGATTAGGTGAAGAGAGAATGGATCCAGAAGAGTTGAAATCTATGTAAGAAGAGTCGAGTTGATGAAGCAAGTCAAACATAAGAGTAAAGAAGGGAGAGAAAGGGGCGAAAAACAAGTAGTAAGATCTAATATGATGAGAAGAGAAGCCACCAAAAAAGGGTGTGCAAAAGAAATATCAGTGCTAGAGAGAAGTGCAAACTAAGAGAGGTTGTTAAAGAGACATGTCTTAGAGAATGAGGTATTGAGAGAGGACACTGAAGAAGGTAGTAGAAGAGTTGTAAAAAAATATGCCATATCCCCTTGGCTAATAAGAGATGGAGTTGAATAAGAGGAATATGAGGCATAGAGTAGTAGCGAAGGTGGTGCAAAAGATAATGATGAAGGTGCACTCCAAGAAAGTGAAGAGATAATGGTTGTTGGAAAGAGGCTCACCGTTAAATTCCACAAGTGTCCTCAAACACATAATTTTATTTATCAGGGAAAATATTATTACATAATGGAAGAGAGGAAAAACATATATATAACCTCTCAAGCCTTATCTCAATATGCCAATTTTCCTTGAACAACAACTCAAGGATAATCACTATGAAAAGGATGTGACAAGGGAAACCTAGGAAATACACAACTTCTAGAGTAACTTTATTTATCTAGGAAAAAATACTTAAATAAATTTTAGGATTATTAGGTTAACATTACCCCCTTTAATCCCGAGGTTTATTTTTACAAATGACAAGTTCATCTCTAAACTTGGTGAATTTTATTTTTCCTAATGGCTTGGTGAAAATATCCAAAGTTTGATCTTCATATGGACAATATTCTGGCTTGATGATGTCATTGCTGATGAGTGTTCTGATGAAGTGATACTTAGTGTCGAAATTCTTGGTATTGTTATGGAATGCTGGATTTTTGGCCATTTTTATTGTCGACTAACTATCAATCAATAGAGTAGTTGGTAATTTTTAAATAGCACCAAGATCCTGCAAAATTCTATGAAGCCAGACAATTTCACATGCTACTTCCGAAGTTGAAATGCATTCTTCCTCTGCTAAAGAATTTTCCATTGTTGATTTCTTTCTGCAACTCCAAGATACTGTTGTTGAACCCATATTCATTAAATACCCTGATGCTGGTGTTCTATCATAGATATCTCTAGAAAAATTTGCATCTGAATATGCAACAAGTGTAAAGTTTTTTTTTCTTATAGAGAAGCCTAAAATCTTTTGTTCCTTGAATATACTTGATGACCCTTTTTGCTGCCTTCTAGTGACTTTCTCTAGGTTCCTGCATGAATCTAGAAATAATACTGACTGCATATGAAAAATATGGACGAGTGTTTGTTAGATAAATGAGGCTACCAATCAACTGTCTATAGTTGGTACTGTTCACTAATTCCTCCCTTTCAAATTTTAAAAGTTTTAAGTTATGCTCCATAAGATTAAGAGGGGGTTTACAATTCTCCATGCCAAATTTATTCAACAAATATATAACATACTTGGTTTTATCAAGGAATATTTGATGATGTTGTTGTGAAACTTCCACTCCAAGATAGAATCGAAGTGGCCCCAAATATGTCATTTTGAATCCTTTTTAAAGTTCCCATTTTACCTGCTTGATGTGAGCTTCATAATTCCATCTAATGATTAAGTCATCAACATAAAGAACCATGATGACCAAGTTTTGACATTGTATCCTATAATATAGAGTATCATCAGACTCAATGCGATGAAAACCAACATGCCTAAGGTATTCATCCATCTTGGCATACCATGCTTCAGGAGCATGTTTCAAACCACATAAATATTTAATAAGTTTGCACACTTTGTGCTCCTTTCCTTCAACTTCAAAACATGGGGGTTGAATCATATATACTTGTTTCAAATCACCATTAATAAATACACTTTTGACATCCATTTGATGAAGTGTCCAACCATACTGTGAAACCATATTTATCACCATCCTGATGGTGTTCCACTTCGTTGTTGGAGCAAATGTTTCTTCATAGTCAATTCCTTATTTAAAAAAAATTCATTTTGCAACAAGTCTTGACTTATATTTATCTACCTCACCATTTTATTTATACTTGATTCGATAAACCCATTTGCATTCGATGGGTTTAACATTTGTTGGAAAATCAACAAGTTTCCATGTTCCATTTGCAATTACCAAATCATATTCATCCACCATGACTCGTTGCCATTATTTGTGCTTCACTACTTCTGCAAAAGTTGTTGGTTCAATAGAATCGTGAGTTACTAAGAAATGTTTTCACTGAGATGAAGTATAACTTCTAGTTCATAATTTTTCTTATTCATTTGGGTGAACATCTTTAAGTAGTTGTGTGAACCATTTTGGTTTACTTTGCTATCCCTGTGGTGAAGTTACTGCAATTAAACTATCCTGGATTGAAGATTCCTAATTTGAGGAAGAGTTATCTAACTCTTGAACATTCATGTTGCGGGCTAAGTCTTTTTCAATCCAGTTTGGTTTTCCTTGATATATTGTTTTTTTTAGCTATCTTTTTTTTTTCCAAATGACTAAGTAGATTATCAATCTCTCTAGCTGTTTGACTTTTTGTCTCATCAGAGACTACATTTCGACTGATAATGAATTTTCCATTGGATAGAAACCACCTATAGCCTATCTTCTCTTATGAATATACAAATGCATTTCATATTGAGATTTTCCAACTTATTCATTTTTCCCTTAAAAACTAAGGCATAACAAGTGGAGCCAAAAACTTGAAGATGATTAACTAAAGGCTTAGTACCATACCATGCTTCATATGGAGTAATTCCATCTAAGGATGATGTGGGTGATTGATTCCTTAGATATATTGTTGTATGAACTACTTCGGCCTAATATTGAGTGCTTAACCTCTTGAAATGCAACATTGATCTTGCCATTCCCATTAGAGTTCCGTTCATTCTTTCTATGAATCCATTCTGATGTGGAGTATAAGAGTTTGTCATCTTCCTATTAATTTCATTTATCCTGAAATAATCATTGAATTCATATGAAGTGAGTTCTCCCCCATTATTTGTTCTAAGGGTGAAAATATTCTCTTCGGTGGCATTTTCAACTAAGCGTTGAAATTGTATAAATTTGTCAAAGGCTTCTGATTTGTTCTTCAGAAAATATACCCAAATCATCCTTGTACAATCATCAATGAAAAAAATGAAGTGTTTGTATCCACCAAAAGAAGATTCCATAGGATCACAAATGTCACTATGGATTAATTGCAAACATCTATTTGCTCGCCATGTAATTGTGAAGAAAGGGTCCCTCTGTTGTTTGTCAATGATACCAGCTTCACACTTACTAGATTCCTTTTTGAAAGTAGGAAATCCTTTCACCATTTCATTTGTTTTAATTTTACCGAGGCTTTGAAATTTCAAATGGAAAAATATGTAATGCCATAATCTTAAGGAGCTTGGACGGAAATCCACTAATGCTACAAAATCATGTTTCTGAGGAATTATTGCGCCTTGTAGCCTAATTTTTTTTCCATCTTCATAGCCATTCATTATTGTTTTAAAATTTTGTTTCATTGAATTAATATTGATCCATCCATATTCCATGATAATATGATGACCTCCTTGTCTGATGAGAACCAAAGAAAACAAATTCTTTTTTATTGATGGAACATACCAAACATTGGAAAGTAATACTTTTCCAATTCCTAGAAGAGAAAATCATATATATCATTTTCCTTGAGGTGTATGAGTTGTGTCCTCTGCCAAGTAAATTGGATTTAGTTCCATATCTTGATATGTCCAAAATTAATCTTTTCTATAGCACATATGTTGAGTAGACCCTATATCTAATATCCATTCATCTTCATAATCTTTTCTCATCAATTTGTTGGTGGAAACTGAATCTTCAAACTCAATCCCTTGATTTGTTGTCAACACATAATCATCTTCTTGATTTTCTGCATACTGGGATGAAGTTGAAGCATTAGACTTAGAATGTTGTTTGAAAGTTTGTCTATCCTTAAGAAAATTTTCATTTTGTGTTCTACACCCTTCCGCCACATGGCCAATGCAAAGCTATCTTTAGCACTTTACTTGAGACACGTTTTCACCTCTTTGATCTTGCGCTCTTCTAAAATATTGTTGATTTCTTCCTCTTCCTTGGCTTGTTCGATGACCTCGACCATAGTCTAGATTTCTTGATTCAATGAATCTTCCTTTTCCTCTATAACTTTCATTGTATGATCCTCTTCCTCTTGTATTTTCATTGTAATTACTTCTTCCTCTTGTACTTTCATTGTAAGTACCGCTTCCTCTCACATTGTATGCCCCTCTTCCTCTTGATAATTCTCCTTGTATTAAATTGGTAAAGAGAATATGTTCCTCCGAGTTCTTACCAAATGT
This sequence comes from Picea sitchensis, assembly GCA_010110895.2. NCBI lineage: Eukaryota > Viridiplantae > Streptophyta > Pinopsida > Pinales > Pinaceae > Picea > Picea sitchensis. Next base: position 23,577 of record SNQJ01S0161239.1, on the reverse strand, counting down.
CTTGTCATGTTGAACCAACAAATCACCAAGGGAATCAAATGTTTGATTCTCCAATTTTCAACAATTTGTAATGTTTCCAAAAAATGTTTATAAGAGGGCGGAAGTCCACACATCAAGATTGAGGTCATAAGATGCTGTGATATTTGAGTATGATTAATGATGGATTGCATATTCAGGGGAATTACTATAATGTGACTGAATATGTTGATGTTGTTGCTGCATATACACAACCATCCAAAAGAAGACAAATGAGGATGGTAAAATGCGGTCAAAGGTTGGTGAATGGAGCCTAAGAGCTTCTATAAAGTACCAATTGATTTGGTAGCATCAATTAATGTAATAAAAACCATGCATGTATGCATTTGGGGTTGTTTATGATGCATACATGCTAAAGAGAATTTAGGTAAGAATTCCCTTACTCAAATTTTAATATTGGAATTGGTGTGTAAAGGTAGAGGGCCTTGAATATACAAATTTTATTGAGGCTCAAATGCATTTGTGTAAAATATTAATTGCATATTATGTTATATTGGATATGAGATCATTGCACCAAGAGTAGTGAGGTTATCTACAATCCATCATGGGGGAGATGTTGTCACATTAGCGCTATGTTATATTAGATAACGTTACATAAAAAAAATTAATAAAAATAAAGTCAGATCAATAAAAAAAATTAAATAACTATGTGCATACATATTTACATATCAACGTATAAATTACAATTTACAAATTAAGAAATTTGATCCCTCTCAATGCTTTTTAGATCTGGGTTTAAGATGGATCTACGATGGTAACCAAGTCAAGTCATAAGACATTACTCTTGCTGTAGCAATGAATGCCATTAGAGATGGTCATGTGTGAGGCTATGTGGTGGTTGGATATGGAAATGTTAGTGCGCCATGCAAGTGCTTGATAGTCATCCCTTGTATGAATGATGTTTGGAATGCAACCTCTTTGCCGACACTAGATAACACTAAAGAATTCCATTCCTAGTGCTGTGTATGGGTTGAAGAGGAAGGTATCCAAATGCTCAAGAAAGTAATTGAGAAGAGTTTAGATAATGCATTAGCGCATGGGATTACCTTCCAACTCACATGGTGGAACACATAACATAGATATATGATATTCTGGAGTCAATGCAAGGATGCATCACATAAATGTGGCCATGGGTATTGGCACATTGATTTGATTTGTTGGTTAAATTTGATTGCATTATTAAAATATTGGTACGCTAATAATGCATGTAAAATGAATGACATTTTTATTATATATAATTGGATTAATGGTTGCATTCTATTTTTAAGGTGAAAAATGGACGGAAATGATTGAATTGTTGGTAAAATACAATTCTGAGATCACTTCATGGACTGTTACAAATGTGCATGAATGATAACAGTTTGTTTGGTCGAGTGAAAATTGCAGGTAGAGTGGTCCTAGATACAGAAATGGTGTAAGCCCATAAGGAATAATAACACCTACAATTGCAAGAGCCAAACAATTACGAGCATAAATCTCATGCTTGGTTTTTTTTTTTCCTGTATAAAACATTTTTGAAAATTTATAATTTCAAATTGCTGACAATTAGTTTGGATGAGTGAAATTTGTAGAAAGAATGGTATTGGATATGAAAGGGATGTAATCCCATAAGGAATACCAATGCCTACTATTGCAAGAGCTAAACAATTATGAGCAGAAAACTCATGCTTGTAATATTTTATTTTCCTGAATAAAACATATTTGAAAATTGAAAATTGATAATTGTATGATGATGTCTCATATTGACTGTATGCATATGATGTAGATGGGATGATTTCCACAGGTTACAAATTACTAGTGGAAGTCTAGGTTGGCATTTGTTTGCATAGGAACTCCTTGGAAAATAATGGATCACTTGAGGAATTGTATAACAGTGAAAGAGATGTCTGAGCCTAAAGGGTGAGTAAAGAAAGAAATCAAAACTATAAAAGAGAAGAGAAGAGAAGAGAAGAAGAAAGTTGTTAGGATTGTAGATGAACCAGGTTGTTAGGTCTGAAGAATGAAATCCTATGTGGGAATTGCACTGTCGAAGAACCAGGTTGTCAGGCCTGAAGAGTGAACTGTTGTGTGAGTTGCACTACAACAACAAGGTTGTTGCTGTTTATTTTTTTTCTGGTTGTTTTTCCTAGCAGCGAGTCCCTTGATATCCAAGTAAGAGAGATTCTTGATCACCTGTTCCAGAGACCCTGTTAAAATGGTGTAGCATGATGGGATGAGAGCAGTGAAGGGGGCATATTAGGAATGGTACAACATGATAGATTGAGAGCAGTGAAGGGGTACATTCCTTAGGTCGGGAAGGCGTGTGGAAGAGAGATGGTGGAAATTGAGATAGCTGTAGGAGAATGGTAGTGGGTTATGTATCTATGTTTTGGGGTCAGAGTGCCTATGAATCTATGTTTTTGGGTTGGATTACCTATGTATCTATGTTTTTGGACCAATGCTCCTATGTATTTATGGTTTTTGGGGCTGGAGTGCATATGTATTTATATTTAGGATGGAACTTGTATGTGATATTAGGCCAAAGAGCCTATATGTTGATTAATGGTCGGAGGGTCTGAAATTGTAAATATATGTACACCTGGTGGTGATGTGCAATGAGGACACTGAAAAAATAAGGGGAGGGGGATGTAACATCTACATCCTTAATACCCCACAAATTATAATGTAATTGTATAAATGTGAATTAGGCTAGCGATTCGATGTTTGGGGAAAAGAGCCTATATTGATTAATATGGTCGAGGGCCAAGCTATGTAAATGGTGCATTGAAATGATTAATAAAATAATAATTGTTGGATGTGATACGAGAGGAATGATAATGATGGGGGGATATGTTTCCATAAGAGAGGGGGACAAATGGGTTTTTAATCATGGGTATTAATCCAAACCCACATTCTTGAATCTTATTATTATTATTATTGTTGAGTGAACTTTCTATTTGTTATTGAGTGTCCCCAAAGAAAACCGTTGAATTTATGTAAGATATTGGGTGAGAAGGTCGCCCCACTTAGTTATGACAACATGGGATGAAGTACAATCATATTTGGGAAGAGTGAGATTCAAAAAATCAAGGAAGAAGAAGGGAAATTCGTATGGAAAGAGGAGACAATTCTTACATGTAGTATTTTGGGCAGCAAGAGAAGAGTTGTGTGATCGGAAGAGCACCAACCATGATGTTCTTGAAGGAAACCGTTGTTGGGCCACGTTTATGTTGATAAAGAGGCCCATGTGCATATGAAAATGGGTTGTATTCCTGTAGTGTGTTTCCTATTGGGGAAATGGCTCAAGATCCTTGTGAAGGCTGATGTGAACACTCCTAAAGAAACTAAGAGTTCTTAGGAGTCCCAAACTATAATATACCTAGTTACCTGTGCTAGAGAGACCCTAATAAATGAATGGTACATCATGATGGACTGAGATTAGTGAAGGGGGTACATTCCTTGGGTTGGGAAGGTTGTGGGGAAGAGAACTTGGTGGATTTAAACCGCTGTTGGAGTAGTGCCTAGATTTTAGGGTATGCCAAGTGTGTAGAGTGGAAAACCAAGAGGGATATACCTTCTCATGGACTCATAGCCTCAACTCAAGGGTGGATTGATGTTGAGATATAATGAACAACGAGCCTATGGTTGGGAGGAGCATCCTCCGTACACAACCAATTGGTTTAATTATTAACATATAAGTTCTTGTTGTTTTTATTATGTTTATTTCACTCTGCAAATGGTTTATATGAATGTTGGATATTTTGTGGTTTGACTGAACAATTGTATTCATNGGGAGGAGCATCCTCCGTACACAACCAATTGGTTTAATTATTAACATATAAGTTCTTGTTGTTTTTATTATGTTTATTTCACTCTGCAAATGGTTTATATGAATGTTGGATATTTTGTGGTTTGACTGAACAATTGTATTCATAGTTTTCATTATGCTGTAGATGTATTTACAATTATGGTATAAAAAATGGTTAAATCTATGTGTGATTTATAGCTGGTAAGCTATAGGAAATTATTCGACAAAAACTATTATTTTTAATGTGTATTCCTCTTGTAATGGGCCCCAATTAAGCTGAGGTATGTTGCATCAATGGAAAAGTTGTGTGAATAAACTTGATAGTGTTGCGTGTCATGGGTCACAAAATATTTAGTGTGAAGGCATAAATTTCATTTGAATGGAAAATCCGCGAGCACGATCTTGACAATGTTGCATATTATGGGCGGTGGGAAGAATTGTGCATATGTTCATGCCATATAGATGAGAAAATCCACGAGTGTGAACCCAACAACACTACGGGCCATGGGTTGCGAAGAAATTTTGGGTATGTGTAAATTTGCCACTCCGCGGGGGAGAAGTCCGTGAATATGAATCTGATAGTGTTGCAGGTTGCGGGCCATGGTGGAAATTGGTGCATGTGTAAAGTTGCCACTCCACAAGGAGAAGTGTGCAAAGCTGATTCCAATAGTGTTGTGGGATGTGGGGAAATCCATAGACCCCACAAGTTTCACTCTGAAAGAGATCCTCTATGAAAGAGTCTTCTGATAGTGTTATGGGATTAGAAGCTCAAAGGCTTGTGTTTAGCAGTGTAAAGCAGGTCCACATCAGCTAGTGCATGACAGATAGGTCTATGTGGATGCCAGTAGACCAATGAATTTAGTTGGTATGTACGAATCAAGTACACATGGAGTCCACATAGACCCAATGCCATCATCACAAGGAAATTCCCAAGAAACTTTAAAAAGAGCATAACTTTCTGCTTCGAGCACATAATTAAGTAAGAAAATAGTCATTGGAAAGATGTTTATGAGTAGAATCATTTTTTGGATTCATATTTTGTGAATGGAGCATCAAAATTCCTAGAAAACTAAAAGAAGACATATGAGGGATTAATGAGGCAAAATGATGTAAAATTCTTAGATTATTAGAGTTGTAAGAGGGATAAAATGTTCCATATATATATATATATATATATGACATAATATCATGTAAAGGACATCATAACATGGAAAGAAAACCTCATGTGTCAGATATGAGGAATCAGACCAAGAGTAGGGTTATGGAAAAGTTCTCCAAGCTTGCCAGAGCCAGAGAGACTTTGAAGGATAAAATTCAAAATTATAGGGTTGATAAGAGGAGATTAACAGAGAAATGTTTCTAGTGTTGGACCTAAGTGGCCAAAGATAGACCACATAGGGATAATGTTGCATCCTGATTTGAAGACTAAGCCTATAGGGTTTAGGAATGAGAGTTTCTAGAAAACAACATAAGGGCTATGTGGGCCCAAGTTTTGTTGGAAAGAAGAGGTCACAAGTTTGGAAAACAAAAGTAATAGGTATCTATTAAACTTTTTGGGATATGACTACAATGAGCATGCTATTGGAGCTCAATGAAGGCCACCTTCAGGATGTTGACTGGTGAAGGACATGGTCAAGCAATGCAACCCTGACAATGAGGGGGAATTGAGATAAGAATTTCCACAATGAAAGTTTGATGAATGTTAAGAATTCAAGCAGTGGGTTGCAGAGGAACTTATATATATATATATGTCAAAGAATATTGAATTACATTTGAAGATATGCATGTGTGGAAGGATGCATGTGCTTAAACAAAATTTTTAATGAGTCTGACTCTCACATGAGTCATGTGTAGAACACATCTATTTTAATTTAATTCATGAGATAACCTTGAGGTGTTAATATGTTGTTTGTATCCATGAAAGGAGGGCTATTTGAATGAAAAATGCCGAGAGGAAATCGATTGGAATACTCAAGGAAATGGAGTATCCAAACCCAAAGATAAAAAATACAGTAGGAGGGTCATGGAAACAACCCATCCATGCTGAGAATTCTAGACTGTGCAAAATAATTGGAGGAAAGATTGGAGATGTTCAAGAGACTAGTGCTAAGGGTGAAAAACCTTGTGCAGAGGGAAGAGACAAGAGAGTGCTGCTATAAGATTGATGAAAGGACAATGTGAGTCCCCATGGATCACTAATTGATGAGGTAACATCAAAAGGGTTGCAGGAAACCAGAATGGTGGGCTATGGTTCAAGAAAGAAAACCTAAGTGGCAGAGGGAGAAACCTTTGGCAGACAAGGATGGTTAGAATCCTCATGTTGAATTCATGAAAATATGTGTCATGAATGCATTGATTTACATGTTGACTATGAGTGGTTTTGCTCACGAGTAGCACATATGTTAAATGCATTAGGTAGGTGTTGGGAGATTCTAGCAAGGTAAGTTGGGGCATGATTTCATGAGTGGAAGCAGTAGCCAATAAGGCATATTGGTTGGCGATGCATAATGGCCAAGCCCGTTACTTGGCTAGGAAAGGGTCAGAGCAAAGATCAATGGTGCACAATATGAGTAGTGAGAGAATGCACAGGGAAGCAATGTTATAAAAGAATTCAAGGACAAACATCTGGAACACAAACATAAACAAAATAAATAAATAAATATGGAATGAATGTGCATTGGGAAGCATACTRGAAGTGATGCATGTTGCATACAATAAAGTTAYGATGCATGTGCATGAGTAGACATGATGATGACTAAATTATTGGTGCACATTAATGTGCATTTGTTCATATGGACATGCCTGAACATGTTTGTGGCATGTATGTAGACTAAGAGTAGTCTGCTGATATACATATATATGTGAAATAATAACATTATGATAACTAAGTATGACTAATGATGGATTGTGTATCCGGGAAAAATGGTTATAGCATGGCTGAAAATGATGTTGATGATGCTGCTGCATATGAAGGCCATATATAAGAAGACAAAGGAGGATGGTAAGAATGCTGATCCAAGAGAATTGGCGAAGGGAACCTGTATCGATCTTCTACAAAATATCAGCTGATCAGGTAGCATCAATTAATGTAATAAAAACTATGAAGGTATGCATTTGGGGTTGTTTATGATGGATAAACACTAAAGGGAATTGAGGTAAGAATCACCTCAACTAAATTTTCAATATTTGAAATTGATGTAAAGGTAGAGGGACTTGAGTGTAAACATGTTGTGTAATGCTTGGATGCATGGATGTATTTATGTTGAACTTAATTGCATATTATGCTATGTTGGTTATAAGATCATAACCATGTCAAGTCAGGATATACACTCTTGCTATCGAATTGAATACCGTTAGAAATAGCCACATGTGAGGACATATTGTAGTTGGATATGGAAGGGATATAACACTATACAAGTGCTTAATGGAATTTCCTTGTGTAGCGAGTGTTTGGACTACAACATCTTTGCCAACACTGAATAACACTAGGGAATTATGTTTCTAGTGATGTGTATGGGTTAAAGAGGAAGGTATACAAACAATCGAACATGTAAATGGGAAAGAGTTTGGATGATTATTTGAGGCATTGGATAAACCTTCCAACTCACCATGGTGGAAATACATGGAATGGGTATATTGTATTCTGAAATCAATGCAAGGATGCATTGTGTATATGTGGCCATCAATATTGGGACATTGCTTTTATTTATTAGTAATTCTTGATTGCATTATAAGAAAGTGAGAACACTGATAATGCATGTATAGTGAATTATAGTTTCATTTCAACTAATATTATTAATAGTTGAATTCCATTTAATATGAATAGTGGATGGAAATGATTGAATTTTTGGTAAAATACAATTTTGAAATCACTTCATGGATTTTTATAAATATGCAATGAAAAGGTGATGTGCATGAATACTAACAATTTGTTTGGCTGCATGAAAGTTGAGAAAATTGTAGGTAGAATGGTCTTGGATACGGAAATAGTGTAATCCATAAAGAAGACTGATACTCATAGTTGTAAGAGCCAAACATTATGAGCATAAAACTCATATTTGAGAAATTTTGTCTTCTTGTATAAAACATATTCGAAAATTAATAATTGAAAATTATTATGATGATGTATCATATTGACTGTATGCATATGATGTAGATGAGATGACTGTCATATATTATAGATTTCTAGTGGAATTCTAGCAATAAGTTGGTTCTCACCTTGGAAAATGATGGATCACCTGAGGAATTGCATAACAATGAAAGGGATGCATGAGTCTAAAGGGTAAGTAAATCAAGGATGTAGAAATCCAAAAGAGAAGAGAAGATTACAATGTAGTAAACTTGTTTCATATTGAAAGAATCAAAGTGGAGTTGAAAATGTAGTGTGAGAAGCACATTTGCAACTATTGGAAGATTTGGGGATTCCATGATCACAACTGAGAGTTCCTAGAGTCACATCTCTAAGAATTCTTGGTCAACATGCACTAAAATCCATGAGAAAAGAATGGTATGTCTCAATGGACTGAGATCAGGGAAGGGGGTACATTCCTTGGGTTGCGCAGGTTGTAGGGAAGATATATTTTTGGTTGTAATTTCTGTGAGAATTGACAAAATATGAAAGTAGTTGTAGTTGGGATTCTTGGGGATGCATCTCTGAGACTTCCTAGTTGACTTGTGCTGGAAGCCCTGTGAAAAGAATGACATGATCCGATAGAATGAGAGCAATGAAGGGGGTACATTCCTTGGGTTGTGCATGTTGTGGGGAAGAGAAAATGATGGTTTGAATTGCTGCAAGAATGATGAATTGTGAAAACATTATGTATATGTTTTGGTCTGGAAAGTCTATGTATTTATGATTTTGGGCTAGTATGCATGTAAAATTAGGCTGGAGAGCCTAATGTTGATTAAAGGCCAGAGAGCCTAGCATTGTAAATGTATGAACAATGTAAGGTGTTGTGCACTAAGGACAATGAAAAAATAAGGGGGAGGGTAATGTAACATCCCAAGTTTTAATTCCTGTAAATTATTAATGTAATTGTGTAATTGTGAATTAGGTTGGTGATTTGTATTGAATTCATATGGCCAAGAGAGAAGCAATGTAATATGCAAAGCATAATGATAAATAAAGTCAACACTACTACAGGTCGAAACATATAGATTCATGGGGGGATGAGTATCCATAAGAGAGGAGGGGTATAAAAAGGGGGTTTGTATCCATGAGTTTAAATCCCAATATTTTTCCTGATTCTAATGTTTGGAGTGAACTTTCTGATTTTTCCCTTGAGTGTGGAGGAGCACAATATTTGAATGCCTGTAAGAGGGTCGGTGTGAGAATTCACCTAAGAAGTTATTGTGAGCATGGTGGTTGAGTAAAATCCTCCTTCGATGGATTTCTATTCAAACAAGAAAGGAAAATAGGACGTCGTACAAAAAACAAGGAGTTAACAATTAGTCAATTAATCATGGGTGGGAACCAATTCTAGGAGTTTGGGCAGTCGGAGAGGAGACTACAAGTTGGAGTAGTGCGAGCCAACGAAGGGGGAAAATAATGCAAGTTATTGGAGAAACATAAGAGTGTAGAGCACATAATACTGAAGAAGCAAGTGGTTAGGATTGCTGAAGAACTAGGTTGTCATTCCTGAAGAGTGAACTCGTGTGCGAGTTGCATTGAAGCAACAAGCTAGCTGTTGTTGTTTTCCTAGCACCGATTTCCATGGAGTTCCCAGTAGTGATATTCCTAGTCACTTGCACTAGAAATACCTTGATAAATGAATGGTAAACTCAATGGACTAATAGTAGTGAAGAGGTACAATCCTTGGGTTGGAAATTCAAGAGGAAGAGATCTAGAGGAAAATCGGGATAGCTATAGGAGAATGATAATGGGTTCTGAGATTTTTTTGATTTGTGTCTGGACAATGAAAGACACCCTCTTTTGTGGGTACATATCCCTAGCTTGGGGGTGATATGATGCTGATAAATGGAGAAACATATCTATGGCTGGGAGGAATGTTTTTCCCTTGCATTCAATTGCCTCATTGTTACCAAAGCTAAGTGTTAATCTTTGTGTATATTTCACGGTTCTTATGTTTAATCACTATGAATTAAGAACTCCGAGTTTATTAATTAATTGTTGTTTTGATTTCATTTTTTTGGTTTTACAAGTTAGATGCATGTGTGTTAGTCATGTTGCACTTTTTTCCCTTTTGTATTTTGGTATCATAATACTAATTTTTATTGTAGCATCTCAGAAAGGGTTCTGGGTGCATTATAGCCTAGTAACATGGTTGTTATAGGATGTTTTTGTAGTAATGCACCCAGGTGGGTGGTCTAGGTGTGTTACAAGAGACAAGGTGTCTAAGATCGTGTAGTTGGAAACTACATTCACAGATAGAACTCTGACATGGTACATGAAGTATAAAGTTACTATGCCAGTGGGACATGGAGGTCCCTCATAGAGATAAAGAGAGACCTCCTTAGATAATTATAGAAACCTAATTCAGAGTCACAATGTATAATCGAGATCAAGGATATTAAGAAACAAGTTGGAGAGACCATGTGGGACTATGACCAATGGTTCAAGATCTTGTTGGACATACTGAATTTTCAGATCCAGGATGTAAAACATAAAGAGTGTTTTATTGTCAAACTCCTTCCTCACATTCGGGTTCTACTCATGAAACAAAAAGTGATGATTTGGTCGGAAAATGTAGAGATTGAAATGTTCCTAGAGTCTGCGTCAAGAGATGGTGAGACGTCTACATGACTAGAATAAGTGAAATCCCCACTTGAAAACCTCATCATGCAGTTCCAAGACACGGAAAAAGGGAAAGTGGGGTGTGAGAATGTCTAGTGTACCCCCTCCTGCATAGAAGGTCACCATTAGAATGAGTATCATGCATTGGAAAATTACACAATGTTTGGTGCGCTGAATTGGTTTCTGATCGGGCTGTAGATTGAGTGGTGAAATTTGTATACAATGGGGTCATGTACCTCCCCATTTCCCAACACTATAGAAGTACTAAAAAATGATGCACACTCATTTTATGAGTTCTAAAAATCTATGGGGCATGATGTGGAGAACTATCAGTCCCTAGAATTGATGAAGAAGCATACTGTAGATGATTACCGATTTCAAGAGGAGAATAAGGGTGGAAACCATGGACGATTTCACAGAAGAGGCTTCTAGGGAGGCTAGGGAGGAGGATATAGAAGAGGAAGAGGTAGAGGATATAGTGGGGGAGGAGGCAGAAAAATCACATGTTTCAATTGTGACAAGACATGACACTAGACATGGTTATGTACCAAGTCCTGCACNAGAAGAGGCTTCTAGGGAGGCTAGGGAGGAGGATATAGAAGAGGAAGAGGTAGAGGATATAGTGGGGGAGGAGGCAGAAAAATCACATGTTTCAATTGTGACAAGACATGACACTAGACATGGTTATGTACCAAGTCCTGCACAGTATGTGGGATATTTCCACAATGCAAACCACGTTATGAAGGATTTCCTAGAGTTGTTGAAAAATGGAAAGAAAAAAAGGGGTGGTGCAACATGGTGACTGCTGAGCCACGTGAAGAACAAAAGATGAAAGAAGAAGCTGATGCACATGTAGTAAATTAAGGAGGTATCCACACAGGAAATGACCTATAGAGAGAAGAATGACTAGGATAATAGTTAGAGGGAAAAATTAGGAAAGCATCACAAACACTTCCTAAGTTTGACGTTGTGCAAAACAAATTCCTATGCAATGGAAAAAAAAAACATGTGTGCGAAGAGTTGTGATGCATGACCAAGATACATGTGTGTGAAGAGTTGTGACATATGGTTGAGATACTTGCATGCGAAGAGTTGCAACAAATGGTGCATGAAGAAGCACGCCACACTACTTACCTTGAGACTACCTCAGAGAACCAGGTAAATGAGTTCTTGCGTTCTTGTCTTAAGGTGTTGGGTGTTCCATCGTTACCAAGAAATTGACCCATACGTTGACAAGATGCATAAGGGAAGGTGACAATGAAGCTACTGTTTCCCCCCCACTACTAGAAAGGGGTGTGCGTCATGTTAGTAGGAGGAAGCACATGGGTAGAGAATTAAAAATGACAACTGAATTAGGAAAATATGAGATGGAAGGGATCATGTTGGACCTAGGGTTTGATGTGAACATTTTTCCAGAGAAATCGTGGGAGTTGATGGGAAAACCAAAATTGGTGTGATCTCCCATTCAACTTAGGCTAGAAAATAAATACATGATCTATCCTATTGGTAGACTAGAAAATTTCAAGGTTAACATTGATGTGGTAAAAACAAATGCA
>SNQJ01S0161238.1:0-21614 GCA_010110895.2 Picea sitchensis | reverse complement strand
AACTTTGGAAAAGCATAGTTTTAACCCAATAATGAGGTAAATGTAATGATGTGGAGGTGATATGAAGGTGAAATGGAAGTAATTGTGAAGGTTTTAGTGAATTAATGGAGTGAAAATAAGGACCATTTTGAGACTCAACAATTGCTTCATATGAATGTAAAGTCTCATTGAGGCGGTCACGTGAACAATATGACGAAGTGGCCCACACGGGGTTTAGAACAGGATCCTCCTTGTCCATCTGTGAGGTACCAAGATCTGGATCTAAAAAAGATTCAAGAACAACATGATACACAATCTCTACTATCGATAGTGGCATGGCCATTCCAGAATGTAACTGACCTTCACAAGACGTATTTGAGGAAGGTAGGGTCTAAGGATCGTTAAAATATGAGGTGCAGAAAGGAACGCAACTCTCTAATGACATGAGCCTACTGGACATGGCATATATATGATAAACCAGTGCCATGAAGTCGAAGGTACCCATAAAGGATGAATACATTCTGACACCAATATTCTAAGTTGTCGATTGATAATTGTCGATCATGGGGATCGACGATCCAAAAAATTCATTCGGGATAGCATACGCAAAGGAAAAATGGCCAATCATCATGATATTCCCATCGTGAAGAAAACAAAGAGTACGAAAGATGGACGATACAATTGTAGTCATAGCATAAGTCCAATTGCATCCTAGTAACAAGTTTTAATCGAGGGGCACATCAACGACCTCGACATCCACATCTTCCATCATCCCACCTAACTAGACCATAAAGGTAGGAAGAATATTGTGAGTGCGGAAGGAATGCTCATCAAAATAAGTCAACATGGGTGGAGACTGAGAAAGGGTCAGAGAGCCGAGGGCTTTCCAACAGACCATGGACATCACACATGTTACAGCGCCTTGATCAACAATAGTATTCTTGATGGTATACTTTGAGTAACCCTTGTGGATTTGTAATGCCACATGATAAGGAAAGCGAGGGTTCACATCTGTGACATCAAACTTGATAACTTTTGATCCACAGGGATCTAGAGCTCCTACCACAGATAGAAAGGCATTACCCCTAGATCTGATCTCACACAAGGGGTTTGACCCAGATCCTCAACAATAGAGTAATTTTTCAAGGCACTAGAATTAGGATTGTGAGTAAAGTGCTTGAGTACTCCTTTCGGAATATGAGGCGGGGTATCTAGTTTTTCAATATATAAGGGCATCTCCGGAGGAGGTGGAGACTCTAGACTAGGTACAGTCTACGAATAACTGTAATTACGAGACTAAGTGGCTATATTAACCTCAGATTTAACCATATTGATGCATAACCGGTTATCGTCTTGCGTTGATGGGTTTTGAATCCCACTCACCACATTTAGAGTATTCGAGGAGCTCGAGGCCATATTTTGATTATGTGGGAAAGTGTTAGTCAGCACGATGCGTGGTAGAGATAAAATTCCCTCAACTTCCAAAAGTATAGGGCATAAATGGGTAAGGTGGTCGTATTTACAAATCTTACAGGGAAACTTCACCTTCCGCCTTTATTTCTTTCCCTCACCAACATTATTATTCGACTTCTCATTATTATCGTTTTCCTTTGGTTTCTTATTATTTTTCCCACCCTTACGATTATTATTACGTCCTTTCTTTTTACTCCCTCCTCGTTGTTGGTTACCATTCAGGTTGGCTGACAATTGCACAGAATGTACATCCACTGACTGAGTGGGATTCGAGGAAACAGATGAAGTTATCCCTCCTACAGACTAGTTTAGAAACAATTATTTCAAATGGCTTCTTATCGAGTCTGTGGATTTCAAATTGGTGGAGCCTATAATTCCATCGGTATAAGGCTCAATATTTTTTCCAGGGTCATAGTTTGACCTTGGTGCATCTGGAAGAATCTCGTATAATATCCCATACTTAGCATATATGAGATCTAACTATTGGGCTTTAAAAACCGCTTATTCCTTAGACGTTACCCCACATGTAGAAACATATTTAGAAATATAAAGCAATAGAAATTTGTGGAACCACTCTAGCAGGAATTCCAAGGGTATGTAGGTCTTGATCAACCTCTTCCATCTATGCCATTTCTACATGTGATCCAAGATATGAGTGTATTTGTCCTGATGTAAGGTTGATAGAAGTTCTAAGCCAACATCATAACGAATCGACAATTGGAAGTGGTTGAGGAAGATTAAGAACATCTAACTAAAGGTTTCACATGACCCCATAGGTAGCTCGATATACCATTTTGCGGTGACCCCCGTAAGGGTGCACTGAAACAATCTTGACTGAATATAATCGTCGTTAAGGGAATTTGAAGAGCACGAAAGGTGAAAAGTAGTGATGTGATAACCGATATCCTCACCATTCTTTCCCTTGAATTTTGGAATATCCAAAGGAAGCTTGGTGGGAACAGGGGGCCATTTCAGGTCATGACACATGGGATCATTCATTAACTCATACAATTCTTACAGATTGAGCGTGGCCAGAAAAAGGATACGGGGTTGCAACATCTTTCCCCAAGCTCCCTAGAAAGATTGTTGTTGGGGAATATCATCCCATATAGGGTTATGGTAAGCACCATGGACCTATTTGAGATTGTAATACGCTCCTCTAGACTGATTCATGAGGGGTTGGTTGGGCACCATTCAAGTAGGAATGTTCTGATGAGGGTTGTAAAAAATTTCCCCATCCAGATTGGCCCCAGGTTGGGGGTTTCCCAAGGTATGAAACTGACCTCCTCCATGTGTGAATCCAAAGAATAAAGGTGGATTTTTCATTCCAAACATGCTGGTCAAAATCGGTACAGAGGAGGAGGGTGCAAAGGATGAACCATAAGTAGTATCTTTTCCGACAGCTTGGTTACTCCATCCAGAAGCAACAGGATTAGACCTGGGGTTAAAAGGAGGAAAGCCTCCAACTGTAGGAGTTTTTTGTGGGACATGAGAACCACCAAAATAGAAAGGATTATGTAGAGGAGTTGTGTCCCCAATTCCAATGCTAGTGTTCGGACCAGCCGTTGGTATGGAGGTCAAAAATTGCGATGTGAAATTTAGCATACCATAAGATAAAGGACTATAGGCCATAGGGATGGACTTAACATTATAACCCGACGAGTGACAAAGAGACCCAATTTTTGTTTTTGATATAGTTTGAGAATTCACTATAGGACGGGCATAAGTGATGATAGGAACCTATGACACTACAACCCTAGTGGTTGAAGGTGTCGAAGGGGTACCATAAAATTTAGTAGGTATGGGAGTTGAACGACTCTCAATATCACTCTGAATCGATTTAGTACTCATCCTTATATGATCACAAGTCTGATAAGTAGAGGTGTGTGTACCACGTTTGATAAATTTACGCCTTTTAGAAGGAAATGACTCAAAATGCGGTGGTAACTGTACCAAGCAGAGAGACCTACGGGGAAGCTGGTCTGGCTCCAGGATGACTCAAGACTTGAGATATAAAAAAAAAATCCTAACGCCGAGTAGTAATCAAAGAGCACACCAAAATAAAATAAAAATTCCAATATGCACACAAACAGGATAAAGTGGCTGAAAAGGTGCCTCCCTCCCTAAAGTAGGTATGCCTCACCCAAGAAAGGCCTGAGACTCCCTGCTCAATATCAGAGGTATCAGAATCAGTTATAAGGGTCCTCATGGGATTAAAAGCTAGTCGGTCATATCCCCTTGGAGAGGTAATACTCCATAAATTTTGTGTGGTGTCCGACCCTTATCTGAACCAGGGTACCTACAGAATAACCCCTGTAATAACCTATGTGGTACCTATGTCAAGGAACTAAAAAACCATGATATAAATGATGTGCAAGCGAACAGTCGTAAGTCCGGTCAACTGTATGGGAAGGGTAACAAAGCGTGAAACATTGAAAGCACCGCCTCTCATAGAGGTAAAGGTACTAGCAAGATCCCCATATACAAATAGATCCCTAAAAATATATTTGATCTAAGAAAGTATCAGGGGAATATCCATTCAATCAACCTCATGTGACCTCATGTTTAACTCCAGTGTAAGCGGAGCCTCCCGACGTCACCAATTATACAGTGGATTTCACCACTCCCTTAGTTAGACACATATGTTGATTAAATAGCCTTGGAGAAGTTTAGTCACAAAATCTTATTCCAATGCTTTAAATCCTAAGCTTGTTATTGCACCCTATAAAATAAAATCATTACTAATCAATTATAAATTATCAGCGTTATTTTTAGTTTCTTTTCTTACTCAAAAAAGGCGTGGTCGTGAAACTAGTGATGTTATCACTCAACAAGTAAAATAAATGAATATGAATACAATGCAAATTCGAATCTCCAATTCCCAATAAATGATATGCTTTTCAAAATGCACTTTTCAATTTAGTTATGCAATTCCAAATAAGATGCAATCTTTCTTTACATGTACTAAGATTAATGATAGGACTCAAAATATCAAATGCCAACAATGCAAAAATGCCTAATATTTTTTTATTTTCAATATAAAAGATTGAAAATGAAGGAATAATTAACAACTTGATATAAAAACTCTACTATATGTAAACAGAGACAACCACGTAAGATATCAAGAAGAAAACACCTAGACCAAGATGCAAGGACAATCAAATGAGAAAGGCACCACCCAAAAATTCAACCAAAGAAAGGTTTCCTATCGTTCCATAGAAACTTAACAGTGATAACAGAGACAATACTCAACAACCATCAAAACCTACCCAAAAACCATCACACCCAGCAGCCAAGAAACAAAGGGTGATGTACACAATTGTTCAATAGAAAATAAAATATATACACCTCTTACAGAAGGACAACAGGCGTATGTACAAGGCTGTCAGGGAAAAACTCGTGTATATGTGTTAAAACACAAACAGACTAAGGAGAAGGCTAAGAAACTTAGACTCAGAATGAAGAGAGGTTGTCAAGTAGTCATATGAAAAGAAACTCAATATAAACGAAAGAAATCAAAGGATAAAAACACTCCAAAGCTCAAAAAGAAGATTATTTCTCTAGTATCATCGCCAATTATGTTATGATGAAAATATCTCTATGGCTAGGGGTAAACCACAACAGACAGAAATTAATTTAGAAATAAACTCTAATATCAGATATGCTATATTAAAAAATATTCTAGCAAGAAAATATTAAGGGCCTACCTCATCCAGACATTCAATGAAGTCCACCATTGAGTTCTTGACTAAAATAAATACACCTGCAACTTGTCCTTAACAACCAAGAAACACAAGAATATGGTGATAATATATAATGTTAGCACATTCAATAGCATAATCCATCAACATTCATGACAAATATTCCCATGGAATAAGAATTGATTTTTTTTCAAAATATTAATTGGATGAGAAAATAGTGTTTCTATTAAAATGTAATCAATAGAAGTGAATGAATTACAACTTCCCTGTCGGCGTGGTTCAGAACCAAGAAACTAAGTTCCTTTCAGTTGGACCTCCACCCCTTCAATCCTCCACCAAAAGCAACCTCATATAAGAGAGACAATGGGGTTCTCAATCATGTAGGGAAGAGCTTAGGGGATGAACAATGTGTTCATACTTAAAACGATAAAGGGATGCCGACTCAATATGAAGTGAATAATTTCTCCAGAGTAATTTTGATCTCAGAGTTGAATTCTTCTCCTTTTTTCCATAGCTCGGATTTGGCCCATTTATAGCCTTCAAGTGGAATTGAAGGGTCGATTCATATTTTTTCCAGTATATGGAGGGTCAAGGATCATGGATCTTGTGACTGACCTAGAAAATTGACACCATTTTTTAATTTTTGGCACAAAACTTGATGTACGGGGGTTTTAGTGGTGCAACATACGTATACACATGTTGTATAATAGATAGGGTCCGTATATGTGGAAAAATAATTTTTTTATCTCCAGGATTTGCAAAAAGAGACTTCAAGTATGCATAGGGAAATGGAAAAAGGCACTCTGTGCAAGTTTTCATAGGGTGAGGCAAATCTTTCTATAACAATGGTCTACTCTCTTTCAACATAGTGGAGCGTTAACGCTTGGAATGTTGAGATTTGGTATCTTGGAGGTACTTCTGCATTGACAACACTCAACATGAAGAAGTGACCAAGCAAATTTTATCCTAGTGACTTTATAAAGTGATTTTATAAAGTTGAGTCTTTTAATTTCAAAATGTAAAAGTGATTTTATGATGTTATGGGTCACTTTATTAATTAAATTGATCTCAACGAATGATTAAGTGGTCCCAAAAACCATCACACCCAGCAACTAAGAAACAACGGGTGATGTACATGATTGTTCAATAGAAAAGAATGTATATACACCTCTTACAGAAGGACAACACATATCTGTACACGACTGTCAGGGAAAAAGTTGTGTATATGTGTTAAAACACAAATAGGTTAAAGAGAAGGCTAAGAAACTTAGACTCAAATTGAAGAGAGGTTGTCAAGCAGTCATACGACAAGAAACTCAATATAAACAAAAAAAATAAAAGGAGAAAAACACTCCAAACCCCGAAAATAAGATTATTTATCTAGTACTGTCGCCAATTATGTTATGAGGAAAATATCTCTATGGTTAGGGGTAAACCACAACAAAAGGAAATGAATTCAGAAATAAACTCTAATATCATATATGCTATATAAAAAAATATTCTAGCAAGAAAAGATTAAGGGCCTACCTCATCCAGATGTTCAATGAAGTCCATTATTGGGCTCTTGACTAAAATAAATACACCTACAACTTGTCCTTAAAAACCAAGAAACACAAGAATATGGTGATAATATATAATGTTAGCACATTCAATAGCATAATCCATCAACATTCATGACAAATATTCCCATGGAATAAGAATTGAAATTTTTTCAAAATATTAATTGGATGAGAAAATAGTGTTTCTATTAAAATGTAATCAATAGAAGTGAATGAATTACAACTTCTCTGTCAGCGTGATTTAGAAACGAAAAACTAATTTCCTTTCAGTTGGGCCTCCACCCCTTCAATCCTCCACCAAAAGCAACCTCATATAAGAGAGACAATGGGGTTCTCAATCATGTAAGAAAGAGCTTGGGGGATGATCAATGTGTTCATACTTAAAAGGATAAAGGGATGCAAACTCAATATGAAGTGAATAATTTCTCTAGAGTAATTTTGATCTCAACGTTCAATTCTTCTCCTCTTTTCCATAGATCGGACTTGGTCCATTTATAGACTTCAAGTGGAACTGAAGGGTCGATTTGGAATGTTTCCAGTATATGGAAGGTCAAGGATCATGGATCTCGTGATTGACCTAGAAACCCGACACCATTTTTTAATTTTTGGCACAAAACCCGATGCACACGGGTTTTAGTGGTGCAACCTGCATATACATGTGTTCTATAATATATAGGGTGCGTATATGTGGAAAAATAATTTTTTTATCTCCAGGATTTGCAAAAAGAGACTTCAAGTATGCATAGGGAAATGAAAAAGGGCCCTCTGTGCAAGTTTGCATAGGGTGAGGTAAATCTTTCTATAACAACGATCTGCTCTCTTTCAACATAGTGGAGCTTTAATGCTTGGACTATTGAGATTTGGTAGCTTGGAGGTACTTTTTCATTGGCAGTGCTGAACATGCAGAAGTGACCAAGCAAATTATCTCCTAGTAACTTTCTAATTATAATGTTGAATCTTTTAATTTCAAAATGTAAAAGTGACTTTATGATGTTATGGGTCNCTCAATGAATGATTAAATCGTGACCGTTGATCTCAATGGTAAGTGAAGAGTCACTTGAAGGAGGTCAAGAGTCAGAGTTAAATTTCGAAATTGCTTAAAGGCATCTCATTAGGAGAAGGAGGACACACTTTTGAGGATATATTGAGGGAAGATGAAGGGGCACCCATCCCAAGAAAGTTTCTTTGCTTGGAGGGAAAGAGTTTCAGCAACCAGAAGTTGGCATGCATCCCTAGGAGGATTGGCACACACTTCTAGATGGTTTCATCATTAAAGAGGAGGCCGTACAGCTAGGAATCTGTACAATACAGATTGGAGGAGGTCGTACAACATTTTATGCTGGGTTTTGCATCTACAGTTAACACATAAATTTATGTTGTGTATTGGCACAAATTGCTAGGTGTATTACTACAACAAATAAATCCGTACAATAAGGTAAGGATATGTACCTTTTTTGGGGCACAAAAACTAAGGCATATTTCTGATATTGGTGGCTATACAGTCCATACAAATTGTACAGGAAATCAGTTTTTTATTTCAAACTGTGTTACTATGGATTTATATGTTGTCTTTTTTCAGTGAGAGTGAAAGTACAGATGATTAATGTTGATTTAAAGCTATTGTTGTAACTCAGAAATTTTCCTAAAGCTGAATAAGAAACTTTCTCCTCAATTCTGTCATTTTTTTTGTTCTATACTTCTTGGGTTTTACCGAGAATTTTTCATGGTGCATATTGGATATTTTGTCCACTATTAGTAAATGATTATGCTACAGATTTAGTTTCACAACTACATTATTCAGTGTTTATGCTCATTAAGTGAAGCTAGTAAAAGATTTAATGATTGACTGTTATAACCTTATTGGAGGCTGAAATCTGGGTATAATTTAGTGAATTTCTGAACTAATTTCAACATGGTATCAGAGAAGGTGCTCTGAAGTTCAGTGGGAAAAATTTTGGCACTTGGGACAATAAGTGATTTATTGGTACATTTTCTTGAAGAAGATAGAAAAAGGTTCTTTGTCAGGACGACAAAGATGACTTCCAGTATAAGGTTTGAAGATAGATTGGAGGGGGTCTCCAACTACCTGCAGTGGAAGGTTAGAATCAGGAATGTTCTCAAGGAGAACAAATTGTGGTCATTTGTGAACACTGTTCTACCTGTACTTACATATCCCACAACTCTTGATTTTCATGAGGTCAATGAAGCTAAGACTTAGAGAATCATCTTGGATGAGGTCAAATACGACCTTATTCCACACTTGGCTAAGAAGAAGACAACCAATGGAATGTGGGTTGCACTGAAAGGCTTGTACGAATCTAAGAACGAGAACCGGAAAATGGCTCTCCGAGACAAGATCCATGGAGCTAAGATGGTCAAAGGAGAGAGTGTGGCCACCTACCTCACCTGGGTTGCACAAGTGAAGAATGAGTTGGTAGCTATTGGAGAAGTCACTCCTGACTTAGAGTTGGTGCGGATATCCCTCAAAAGCTTCACCAAGGAGTGGGAGGTTTTTGTAAAGTGTGTGTGTGGGAGAGAGAAGCTCCCTGATTGGAGCATATTATGGGATGATTTTATGCAGGAGAAGATATGGGAGGGGTCTCAGGAAAAGGAATTGGATGGTGCAGACAAAAAGAACATTGCTCTTGTGGTAAAGGGAAATTAGAAGAAGAAGGACATGATCAAGGTGAAATGATTTGCATGTCACAATACTGGCCACTGTGCTAGTCAATGTCCGAACAAGAAGAAGAAGACACTGGAACCAGAGGTGGCAACATCAACAATGGTTGCATATTTTGCTAAGAAATTTGAGAAGGAGTTCTCTCTCATGGCTAGTCCCGTGGGCAGTGGATGCCTAGTGTTCAAGGACATTGAGTCATGGTTTGTGGACAGTGGTGCCTCTCAGCACATGACCAGGTTGAGGTCAGTTTTCCTCGATCCTACAGAGATACACTCAGAATGTAGAGTGAATTGTGGAGCCAACCCACAACTTGCAGTAAAGGAGTTTGGAAGGGTGAGATTCCAACTAGAGTAAGGAGGTCTTTTGGAGGTTGGTGAGGTGTTATATATTCTAGAGTTGATGGTTAATTTGATCTCAGTGTCAACTTTTGATGAGAGTGTATAATTTGGAGTTGTTTTCCACGGTGGACATGTGTTTTTATATCCCATGGGAGCAACTGTTGACATAGATATGATGCTTGGTGTCAAGTATGAGGGCTTGTATAGGTTGTTGGGTAGACCTTTATTGGGGTCTAGTGTATTTATTGACTCAGATTCTATGTCAGAGAGTTGGTAGGTAGAATGGGTGAGAGAGTTGATACATGGCACTCAGTCTTCTTTTGAGACTCTCAAGGGACTCAACATACATGAGTCGACACAGTTGGATGCTCAGGAGAGTGTGTAGTCTCCTAGGAGCATGTCTTTAGTTCTTGGTACAAAGGAGGTAGTAGCAGAGGCGTCCAGTACAGTGGGAGTAGTGGCTTCATGTTCAGAGCCAACAAAGACTTATAGTACAGAGGGAGTAGTTATGGCAGTTGATGAGATGGAGTCAGATTCTGGTGGTGATACTAGAAGTACCTCTCTCGCTAAGAGGGAGTGTTGAGATTTGGTAGCTTGGAGGTACTTCTGCATTGGCAGCGCTCAACATGCGGAAGTGACCAAGCAAATTTTCTCCTAGTGACTTTATAAAGTGATTTTATAAAGTTGAGTCTTTTAATTTCAAAATTTAAAAGAGACTTTATGATGTTACAGGTCACTTTATTAATTAAATTGATCTCAACAAATGATTAAATCTTGACCATTTATCTCAAGGGTAAGTGAAGAGTGACTTGAGGGAGATCAAGAGTTAGAGGAGTTACATTTCGAAATTGATTAAAGGTAGCTCATCAGGAGAAGGAGGGCACACTTTTGAGGAGAGATTGAGGGAAGATGAAGGGGCACCCATCCCAAGGAAGTTTCTTTTCTTGGGGGGACAAATTTTCAACAGCCAAAAGTTGGCACACATCCCTAGGAGGATTGGCACACACTTCTAGATAGTTTCAACATTAAAGAGGAGGTCATACAACTAGTAATCCATACAATATGGATTGGAGGAGGCTGCACAACATTTTATGCTGGGTTTTGTAGCTACAGTTAGCACATAAATTTTTGTTGTGTATTGGAATGAATTTCAAGGTGAATTACTGCAGCAAATAAATCCGTACAACAAGGTACGGATCTGTATGTTTTTTCTGGGAATAAAACCTGAGGCATATTTATGATATTGGTGGTTGTACAGTCCATACAGATTGTATAGGAAATCAATTTTTTTATTTCAGACTGTGTTACTATGGATTTATATGCTATTTTTGTTCAGTGAGAGTGAAAGTACAGATGATTAATGTTGATTTAAAGTTGTTGTTGTAACTCAGAAATTTTCCTAAAGATGAATAAGAAACTTTCTCCTCAATTCTGTCATTTTTTCTGTGTTATTCTTCTTGGGTTTTACCCAGAATTTTTCATGGTGCATATTGGATATTGTGTCCACTGTTAGTAAATGATTCCGCTGGAGATTTAGTTTCATAACTACATTATTTAGTGTTTCTTCTCATTAAGTGAAGCTAGTAAAAATTTTAATGCTCGACTGTTATGACTTAATTGGAGGCTGAAATCTAGGTATAA
This sequence comes from Picea sitchensis, assembly GCA_010110895.2. Classification (NCBI taxonomy): domain Eukaryota; kingdom Viridiplantae; phylum Streptophyta; class Pinopsida; order Pinales; family Pinaceae; genus Picea; species Picea sitchensis. The sequence goes on along the minus strand of SNQJ01S0161238.1, from coordinate 10,243 downwards.
TTTAGTGAATTTCTGAACTAGTTTCAACATGGACATTGTGCACTTGGTTTAGATGTTTTCCACGTAGCTAAACTATAAAATGGTCCAAATATTATTTCGGGGCTTCGACACTCTAGGACTCCAGGATATTACCACTCTTAGGTTTATTCAACTGCCCCAGAGTTTTACTGACTGAATAAGTCATAGAATGTCGATGACCACTTGTTGTCAATTAACACTTCATGCTTACTCTATTCTTCCACTACGCTTGATTAAAAATAAATAAATTCTCCTAATGTACATAAACAATTAGTGTTACCTCATTATCTACGCTTACTCTATCCTTCCATTGTACTCAATCAAACGATCAAGAAATATTACAGAGGATCTTATATCAATGACCAAACAATATTTCGTGACTTCGACCTTCAATGCTTCAGGTATTTGTGCTCGTAGGATAAGTTAAACATCTCTGGAGGCTATAATCCTGGAGTGATGAGGCATGCTAACATCACCAATGATTATGTGGACATGTAATGTGTGTGCCATGTGTCACCTTGATTTGTGACATTGACAGACCTTATGTGCCATATGATTTTTTATACTTGTCACTATCTGATTGGGCCACATGTCCTTGCTGACGTGATCCCGCTGATGTGGACCTACTATTGTGTCACATGTCTTATTTTGATATTCCTATTAGATCGTACAACTGGAGGTATTTCATGATTATGGCTTTGCACTTCGTGGCTTCAGGAACTTTGACACTTTTATATCAACATTCAATCATCGCTGAAGTGCCTCATAGGTTTTTCCACCATTTGACCTTTTATTGTCTTGATCCAATGACCTCTGTTTACTTCAGAACTTTGTGGCTTTGGCCACACTTATGTTATCCTTCCACTTGATTTCTATCAATGATTGACGAAATTTTCCATCTCTTCCTCTGATTTGATGGTCAATGACAGTTTGCTACTTCGGGACTTCAACCTTCAGGTATTCCGAAATGATTCATATTTATTTTCACCTGAGTGGTGAGCATTGAAGTTGATTGCTTGATCCAATGGTTGAGAGCTCACCTATAGGGATCTTAGATCGACAGTCTGCATGTGTTTTTTTTAATCCAAGACTTTTGGATATTGTGGCTTACCGTGTCCTTCCACTAAACTCGATCGATTGGTTGAGAATTCATCCAAAGTCCCTCCTTGATCTAACGACTAGCGGGATTTCATGACTTCATGATCCTTCCTTGTCTCCAATGTTTGTTGAAGTAGCGAAGTGGCGAAGGTCCAAAGTTCTTTTGTCCTCTACTTCATCCAATGGTCCATATTGCTACTTCTTCGGATCTAATGGTTGAGATTTAATCATTCCCAAACTTTGACTTCATCTTGATTTAATGATTCTAGATATTCCAAAAATGAGAATGAATAGCTCCTGTAACTCGATCCTTTACAAGGAATTCTTCTATGTAGGCTCTAGATTCTACGCGATCTAATGGTCCAAGATTGTCCTGAGAACTACATCAATGACCGAAATTCTTCCTTGATTCTTTTGGAGTTAATTGTTGAGATTTCAATCTTGATAACACTTTTTTAATGTGCTCTCCCTTTTGATATTTCCTTCATCCTTTGCATGCTCTCAATATTCTTTGTATAATCTCCCCTCTATATCTCCAGATCTTTAGGAACACAAGATCATTTTTCTATCCTATCATGATCAACAATGATCACGAATTGCTTCTGCCCCAAGGTGATCTTCCTTTTTGTCTGATTATTATACATGTTTGAATCATGCTTCCATCAATGAAAACACACAATCAATAATGCCAACACTCTATTCATCATTCCACTCATCCTACAACCATATTGGTGTATACACCATTTTATGTGTCACTTAGTGAAACCTTTCCAAAATATTTTGGACACCTTGTTTCTATGAATCCCCACTTGATTTCGTGTATTATGAGCATTGTCAGTTCTTTTCAATATGGGAAATGGAACCTTCACTAGAATCGCAATATCCAACTTATTTTTTCAAACAATAATTTCATTGGGATCATAGCCAACATCTACCTTCACTATACAATAACATGTCTTCTTGATGTATTATGCATCCTTTCCATTAATGTTGCATCCTTTTATTATATTCATAAGCATTTTAGAATCCAAATTAGTGTATTTTTAGAATCTCATTTGGGTCCTACAAATACATTTATTGTCTCTTAAATGTCCTTATGGTCATATTTTGGATCATAATTCCATCTCACTAGGGATTTTATGCCCCCGGACCAAATTGTCAATATGTCGATGTATGGCTCAAGGAGTCTTGTTACAGCTTACCATAAAACTCTAAACGTTCCTTATATAGAGGAACCATTATTGGTGTTGGAATCAAAGCATCAAATTACAACTAGAGGCACCCCTCCCCTTTGATTTTTTTACCTGCAGATAGTTTGTTTGAGGATCTCTAGAATTAGGGTTTTGCTCAACAAGGGACAATGCAATTCCTAAATTAGGGGTTGGTTTTGAAAAACATTATGTCAAGATATTATGGGTAGTGTGGTCACACGGGAATTAGAAAAAAAACACTTGTAGTATCTTATAGAACTCAATTATGCTAATCGATTTTTATTTTATGCCCCTGGACCAAACTACCAATATGTCCTTGAATGACTTGAGGAAGTGAGTTGAATCTCACCATAAAAATATAATCGGGCCTCAGATGGATGAAATTTCAGTTACGTTGGACTTTGGGAAATGGATTACTATTAGGGGAACCCCTCCCCTATGATTCCATTTCTTCGAAAATAATTTATTCAAGGATTTTCAAAACTAGGGTTTTTCTTAGTAAGGGACATTGCATTTTCTTAACTAGGGCTCAATTTTGAAAAACATTGTGTCGAACGATTGTGGGTAGAGTGGTCACATTCCCCATGGAATAAAAACACCTAAAATAGATTACATAACCCAATTATGTTGCTTAGATTGGATTTTGTGCCCTTGGAACAAATTGTCAATCTGTCCATGAATGACTCTAGGAAGCGAGTTGCAACTCACCATAAAACTTTAAATGGGTCTCGGTGGAAAAACCATTAGTTTTTTTGGATGCCTAACACCATATTAATTCTAGGGGAACCAATCCCTTATGATTTCATTTCCTGGAAAACAATTGTTTTTAGAATAATTGGAACTATGGTTTTCCTTGGTAAGGCATAATGCAATTTCTGAACGAGGGGTCAATTTTAAAAAACACTGTAACAAGATATTTTTGGTAGAGACATCAAATGGGCCTTGCACACACATACTTTTGGGACCTTATGGAACTCAATTATTCTTCTCGGATTGGATTTTATTCCCCTGAACGAAATTTTCAATGTGTCCTTGAATGTATTTATGAGGCAAGTTGCACCTCCCCATAAAAATTTGTTAGGGTCCTAACCCACACATAGGTAGATTAATATATTCGGATGTAATAGAGGTCAATATTAATAAGGCCTTTCAATAAAATAGAATAAGGCAGATGTAAGAAGACCTAATAGAAGCTTCTGCTTCTAGAAGGATCTTCTTCTAGATGTTTCTGTTGATAGATATTTTGTATAAATAAGGGTCGAGGGTATGAAAACCCTAGCTTGGAGATTATTGTAACAGAGCGCTGCTCGATTGGAGGTTGCCCCCTCGAAGAGGCCTTTGAACATTTATTTATGAATCAAAGTGATATTTCTATTGTTGTTCTTATATCATTTATGTGTTATTGTGGAGATTATACTGGATATTTTACTGTTATTCTGCCATTTCAAGCATTTTATTTCTATTCTGCATATTTTATATATCTCGTATCTTGCAAGTGGTATCAGAGCACTTTCCTTGGCAGAAATTGTGGGAATTTGTTTTTAGGGTAGAGACGTATTCTGACGTCTTTAAACCATAGAGATCTGTCATTACGCGCATAAACCCATGGTTGATGGATTCATACACGCATGAAATACAAGTGGTTCTTAAGCGCACATCTATTGGCCACCCTTGTAACCCTTGTTGGTACCCCTTCGAGTGGTAGTGCATCAGAAAACACCTATATACGAATCAACCAAGATTTCCTGAAGCCCTCTTTAGATAAACAAATCAGCCACCGGATTGCTATAGTGTCACCGAGAACAACACTCGGGAAGATACTCTCTAGTACCTGGGTAGTCGGCTAGTATGGCTAAGGGTATGGTCTATCCTCCTTACTTAGTGCCCTGAGATATTGGGTCGATTACTACCATTGGACCCTACACGTATATCAGAGAGCTATAGCACAAGGCAAACCCTTTTCTGTAGAACCCTTGAATACCTAACCCTTGGGGGACAGAAACATAAATGAATTAAAAATAGACCAAATCTATTGCTGCGCAACTGGTTCAGGATGCCAAGTAAATACACATCTCTTTCAATTCACCCTTCCTCATGGTCCATACCCGTAGCCAAGACCTGGAAGCTCGCTTCAACACCATGCAATCTAGTTTCCTAGAAACCCAAAAAGAAGTAAAACAACTCAGTGATATTGTTGCCTCCATCGATTCTTCCATCAATGCTACCATCAATACAACCATGTAGTCCTCAATGGAGGAATTCAAACAAGAACTTACCACCCATCTTGAATCTTTCTTTGCAGTACTCTGCACCAAACTGAAGATCCCTACAGATGACCATTTCTCTGAAGCACATCCAAATAATGAAGGTGAAACTTCCTCCCATTCCCATACCTTTCAGTCCCATCACTTTCAATGTGACATATGCCTTATGTGGGTGGACGTGACCAAATTTGATGGCTCAAACCCCACTAGTTGGGTAACCCAAATGGAACATTATTTCTCCTTATATGGCATTACCGATGACTTGGCCAAACTATGGTATGGTGTTCTCCATATAGATCAAGAACGTTGGCAATGGTGGCAATGGAGAAAAACTTCTCGTTAAGGGTATATTGCTTGGACCCAATTTGTGACTGAGCTTTATGAATGCTTTGACATGGACACCAACCATTTGGGTTGTTTGACAAAGTTGAAGCAATCTAGAATAGTAGAAGACTTCATAGTTTCCTTTGAACGCCTAGATTTTCGAACAGAGGGCATGACTGATGCTTTCTTTCGAGAGTGTTTTATTTGTGGCCTCAAGGAGGAGATTTGGGCCCATGTCCTCATGGCGCGACCCTTGACTTAGGTGGAGGCTACTAAAAGGGATAAAGAAGCACAACAAGTGGTATCATATCAAAACCAAAAACCCTCCTTTATCCTTCGCCCTAAACACGTCACTCCCACTACTCCCTCCGCCCCATTAAAAATCCAAAAATTGACTAGGGCTGAAATGGATGAATGCCAACTCAAAGGCCTTTGTTATAATTGTCATGACAAATATTTCCTGGGCCACAAGTGTAAGGAACAGAATCTTTTTATGTCCATCTCTAAGGACAATTCAGAAGAGGATGTTGAAACTCCCCTTGTGTCTGAGTCACCTAAAATCACTGACATAACCCCTCTCTCAGTTGTTGCGCAAGCTTTTCAAACCTTGAAGACGACCATGTGCACCACTCTGGTTCTGGCCCTTCCTGATTTCGACAAGACCTTTGTGTTAGAATCTGATGCCTTAGGGAAAGGAATCGACGCTATCCTTATGCAAGAGGGTCGACCTTTGGCCTTCACCAACAAGCAACTGTCTGAAAGGAATCTGGGAAAACCCATTTATGAAAAGGAAATGTTGGCTATTCTACATGCCGTTGAATTGTGGTGCCCTTATCTCTTGGGGAAACACTTCCAAATCAAGACCGACCATCAAAGCCTCAAGTACTTTCTAGAACAACGCATTTCCTCCCAAGAGAAACAAAAATGGGTGACTAAGCTCTTTGGTTATGATTATGAGATCATTTACAAGAAGGGAAAAGACAATGTAGTGGCATATGCACTGTCCCAAAAATATGGAGAAGAAGGATCCCTTTTTTCTCTTTCCTTCATTGTACCAAATTGGCTCCAAGATGTACAACAAGAATGGCTTCAAGACCCTAAAAGTTCGCATTTGATCCAACAATTGTAGAGCAAGGCTCCGGCTCCCCTAGGGTACTCTTGGCTACAGGATGAGCTTTGATACAAAGGTCATTTGTATTTAAGTAAACAATCAAAGATTAAATCCACAGTACTTTCTGAGCTTCATGCTACACCCACAGCGGGGCACTCAGGGTTCACCAAAACATATGACAGAGTCAAACATTCTTTTTTCTGGGATGGTATGAAACATGGCATCCATAATTTTGTAGCTGAATGTGAGGTGTGTCAATGGAACAAGGGAGAAATAGTCAAATCTATGAGCACACTACAACCATTTCCAATTCCACCGGCTATTTGGAAGGATATCTCTATGGACTTTATTACTGGCTTACCCAAATCAGGGAATAAATCAGTCATAATGGTGGTTGTTGATCACCTTTCTAAGTATTCTCATTTTTGCGCTCTTCAACACCCATTTACTACATCCACAGTTTCTCAAAGTTTCATGGACCAGGTCTTCAAGCTTCATGGCATGCCACACTCTATTGTTTTTTATTGTGACCCAAATTTCACAAGAAATTTTTGGCAAGAACTATTTAAGCTCCAGGGCACCCAATTGCATCTTAGCACAGCTTATCATCAATATACTGATGGTCAAACGGAAGTTGTCAACAAGTGTTTGGAAACATTTCTGAGGTGTTTTTCTTCTAAAAAACAACATTAGTGGGTTCAATGGCTACCTGTAGCCGAATGGTGGTACAACACTTCCTACCATACAGCTACTCGCATGACTCATTTTGAAGCAGTATATGGACAAAAGACACCTTCAGTTCTCTCATACTTACCGGGTACCTCGAAGGTCTAGTCGGTTGACCAAACACTTACAGTTCAAGAGGATATTATTCATACCCTTAAAGAGAACTTGGTCATGGCACAAAATTTCATGAAGCAACAAGCAGATCAAGGTCGCTCTGAATGTCAATTTGCAGAAGGGGAACAGGTGTTTTTGCGACTTCAACCATACAAGCAAACTTCCCTCAAGGCCGAGCATTATCAAAAGCTAGTGCCCAAATTTTATGGTCCTTATACAGTTCTCAAATGTGTGGGAAAAGTCGCATATCAGTTAGATCTACCCAGTCAGTCGAAGCTACATCCATTTTTCCATGTTTCATGCTTAAAGAAGGTGATTGGAACTCAATGCCAAATTCAAACCAACCTTCCTGAGTTAGCTGAAGAAGGATCCATTTGGCTACAGCTAGAAGCAGTTTTTGACCAACGTGAGCATCTCCTACATCAGTGAACCATCAAGGAAGTGTTAGTCTAGTTGAAAGATACAAATCCAACAGATGGCACTTGGGAACCAACTACCATTCTGCAGCAATTTCCTCATCTCAAGCCTTGAGGACAAGGTTGTTTTTAAGGGGGCGGACATGTTAGGGTACTAACCCGCACATAGGTATATTAATATATTCGGATGCAATAAAGGTCAATATTAATAAGGCCTTTCAATAAAATAGAATAAGGCAGATGTAATAAGACCTAATAGAAGCTTTCTCTTCTAGAAGGATCTTCCTCTAGATGTTTCTCTTGATAGATATTTTGTATAAATAAGGGTCGAGGGTATGAAAACCCTAGCTTGGATATTATTGTAACAGATCATTGCTCGATTGGAGGTTTCCCCCTCGAAGAGGCCTGTGAACATTTCTTTCTAAATCAAAGTGCTATTTCTATTGTTGTTCTTATATCATTTATGTGTTATTGTGAAGATTATACTGGATATTTTACTATTATTCTGCCATTTCTAGCATTTTATTTTTGTTCTTCATATTTTATATATTTGGTATCTTGCAAACTCTAAGTGGGCCTTAAATGGATGAACCACAATTTAAATTGGAATCCTAACATCAGATTACAACTAAAAGAACTGCTCCCCTATGATTCTATTTTTAAAAAATGGTTTGTTTGAGGATCTCCATAATTAGGGTTTCACTTTGTAAGGCACAATACAATTTAATAACTATGGGTCAATTTTCAAGAACACTATGTGAGGAGATTGTGGGTAGTGTGGACATGTTGAACTTGGAAACACACTTGAAATAGCTTACAAAACTCAATTTTGATGCTTGGATTGGATTTTATGCCTCCAAACCAAATTGGCAATGTGTCTATGAATGACTTGAGGAGGTGAGTTGCAACTTTCCATAAAACTCTAAGCGATCCTTCAATGGACAAACAATCAATTGTGTTGGACTCATGAATCAAATTACAACTAGGGGAACCCCTCCCCTATGATTATGCTCTGCAAAAAATGGTTTATCTGAGGATATCCTTAACTAGGGTTTTGCTTAGTAAGGCATAATGTAATTTATGAAGTAGGGGTCGATTTTGAACAACACCATGTCAGGAAGTTGTGGGTATTTTGGGCATGTGGGACTTGGGAAAAAAACCTTGTAGGATATTACAAAACTCAGTTACGCTGCTCGGATTGGATTTTATGCCTCCTAACAAAATTTTCCATGTGTCCCTGAATAACTTTAGGAGGCAAGTTGCAACTCTCCACAAAACTATAGAACCAGGCCTTTGATGGATGAATTGTCAATTGCATTTGATTCCTGACACCATATTACAACTAGAGAAACCCCTCCCCTTTTATTCCATTTCCCAAAAAAATAGTTTGTTCAACAATATCTAAAACTAAGGTTTTGGTTAGTAAGGCTCAATGCCATTTCTGAACTAGGGGTTGATTTTGACGAAGGTTATGTCAGGGGATTGTGGGTAGTGTGTTCATGTGGGCCTTGGCAAAAAACAGTTATCGGAGATTATGAAACTCAATTATTCTAATCAAATTGGATTTTATGCCATTGGACCAAATAGTCAATGTGTCCCTGAATGGATTTAGGAGGTGAGTTGAAACTCGCCATAAAACTCTAATATGGCCTCTAACCGAGACATAAAAGGGTATATAAAATGAAAATTATATCATATTCTATGACCTTGTATAAAATATAGGGTTTTACACTTAAAAAGTGGTTACATGATATAGATGGAACTTCAATACACTTTTAATGCCACTTCTTACATCCATAATTTTTATTTTCCCATGTATTAGATGCTATAATTTTTTTCAACACTTATTGATAGTATTAATGTCACAACATTATACATCATAATTGAATCTAGAAATTCCCTACATGTGACTCAATTGACATATAGTACAAAGGAATCTTAACATGTGTATAGTGGAACATGCTTTTGATAATTGGAATAAGTAAAAGAAGTGTGAGATCCTTGTGAGCATGTCTTTTGATACATGTAACATATACCAATGTTGAGACATATTTCAGGATTTCAATTTTGGAGTTCTACATAGAAGGGAAGAAAGTAAATGAGAGAATTGAAAGAAAAATATTACAGAAATAGGAAATAAAAATAAAAAATAATATATTGGAAGTAAAAATACTATGTTGACATATATACATTGGGTATTAGAGATACATGTGTGCTAGGGATATGGAAATGTGAGTGAATAAAAAAAAGGCATCCACTACACATGGAAAAGTAATTTGGTGAGTAAGAACATTAATTAAATCATATATGAAATAACAAAAATAAAGAAATTAAAATAGGTATTTCTCTAAGACATCATCGAGGAAGGATATAAACATGTGATGCATGTATAGAGATGCTAGATGTGAATTGGAGATAATACTTTTGCACATCAATGTTGTTTCTTTTGCACATCATCGGGAGCCCTACTATTCATGATTACATGCAGGTCAAGCCATTTAGTGTTAGTTGCACTCAATGTAAAGGAAAATGTCGAGAAACCAAGATGTGAAATCATATCTTAGTTCATTCTTGGACTTGTTCCAAAAAGATCATGTTCCATAGAGAGATGCCCCAAATCACATTAGTTGTTTTGGAAGCTTGTCGTCGGGGGAGTTCTCCAAACAGATGTTAAAATCATTGATTTTTGAGAAGAAGTTTTCTTCAATTATTTTCTTGAAAAAGGCATAAGTGGTTTCTTGACTGCGATGGTGCATTGTGAGATTATACAAGTAATAGTAGAATCTTAGGTGCCTGTTATCACTGAAATTTCGTCTGAACATGGCGACAAGAACTCCACATCATCTGCACATAGCGACAAGAACTCTACATCATCAAAACAGCAATGAAGTCATTCATGGCACTATTCACAGCATTCCAGAAAGGTCAAATACTATACAAAAATTGAAAGACACTTCACAT
>SNQJ01S0161237.1:8777-21614 GCA_010110895.2 Picea sitchensis | reverse complement strand
TTTAAGAAATAATTATTGTTTAGCTAACTTTTAGGAAAGTTAGATTATTAAATTAATTATAATTAATAATCCTATACATCTATTTAAGCAGGGTCGTTACACCTTTCCAATTCATTCCTTGGCATGCTATTTCTATTTCCACGCCATTTCCATTCCCTTCCATGACATACCATTTCCATGCCATTGTCATACCTTTCCAAGACATGCAATGCCATGCAATTCCATTTCCATGCATTTCATTTTCTTTCCTTTCCATGTCATGCCTTGTCTTTTCATTCCTTCTCATGTCATGCCTTTCATTTCCTTTCCATTCTATTCCTTGACTTTCCTTTCTATGTCATGCCATAACATGTCTTGCATTGCCTTTCCCTTCCATGACATGCCATGCATTTCCTTGCATTACCATGCCATGAATTTTCATTCCACTCATTTCCTTACCATGGCATGTCATGCCTTTCCTTCCATTTCCATGTCATGACATGCCAATGGAATTCCATTTCCATGCCATGCCATTTTCATGCCTTTCCTTTTCTCTCCTTGCCTTTCCATGATATTACATTCCATGTCTTACCTTTGAATGCCTTTTCATGTCTTTCATTGCATTTCCTTTCAATACCATTCCTTGTCTTGCCATGCCATGTCATTCCCTGCCATGAAATGCCTTTCCTTTCATTGCATTACCTTTCCTTGGCATGCCATGCCATGCCTTGCATTGCCTTACCTTTCCTTTCCTTTCCATGACATGCCATACCATGCCTTGTATTGGCTTTCATTGTCTTTTCATGCATTAAATTACCTTGTCATGCCATGCCATGCCTTGCAATCCCATGTCATTTACATGTCAATGTCAATGCTATGCCTTGCCATGACATGCCATGCCTTTCCTTGCCTTATATTTCCTTTCCTTGACATAGTATGGGATGGTGTGGTATAATATGGTATGTGTTGCCATGGTTTGGTATGGTATTCTTTGATTTGCCTTTCCATGCCATGACATGCCTTGCCTTTCCTTTCCTTGACTTTGTATGGTATTGTATGGTATGGTATTCCCTGCCTTTCTCTGCCATGGTATGGTATGGTATGGTATTCCTCCCCTTGGTATGTGTTGCAGGGGATAATGGACTATGTCGACTAAACTCGACGATCGACTATGAACTAGTTGGTCGACCGACGTAGTCAGAAGTAGAGGTCAATATGAGTATCTTATTAACCGATCGATCCAATAAGTTAAGTAGTTACAACTTCCTGAAAGAGGTATAAAATAGAAAAGAACATGAAGGCTCAAATAACTTCATGTGAGAGGTTATATGTAATTGTTTTGTACTGTTCTATGATATAATAAAAGGATTGTTCTTTGGGATATCATTACTTTTGTATGTCTTTATCTATGTCTATGTGTATGCATGTATCTCTATGATGTCTATGGAAGGATATATCTGTAACTCTCCTTACTTTTCCCTACATTACAACATTGGTTATGTTACCAGTAGTACTATACATGGGAATGTAGAAGTGTACATAAATGCTAACTCTACAAGACATACGTGATTGGCGGGAGCACAAAATTGAGAACTAAATCAGAAACTATGCAAGAAGGAATAGGCTCTCACTAGCTGAAGCATGGTCACTATTTTTTTCAGAGACACAAGAAAGATTCCTTGAATCTATCCTAGAAGCATTATTTCAGCACATTAACAGATCAAGTAATGCGTAATTTGATACCCGACGAGAAGTGAGGCATACAGTTGATGAACGAAGGAAGAAAAACTATGCATGACCAACCTGAAAGAATTATCGAAGTTTATATTTAAAAAAAATCCATTGAAGATCGAACGTCTCTCAACAAAATAAAATAAAAATTCTACAGCGAACTGCACGACAATTTTTTCTACACAGTTCTCACACCTCTTCATAAATTCCTCCTTGACAAGGGAGTGAGAGACATCGTCAAATACCAACCAAGATTAGGAACAAAGTTACCAGATAGTAACTTCCAAGAAAGGGATGAAAGTTGGAAGCATTTTTTGATGCAAAATGCAAAGATACAAGAGAAGCCTTGATCTCCCATCCATATCACAACTTGTCTCTCACCTTATTTTATACCATGTCCCCAATGGCCAATGGATCATTTGGAAAATGTTCTTCTTCAATTACACAATTTTTTGTATATATTTCATCTAGACACCATACCAATTCTTATCTTAAGATGCAATAATTTGCTACATTGTTAATATATTTATATCCATATGCATTACTTTAATAATATATGTAGTAAATCGATATAATTCTTCTTCTTCTAAAGGTAATATACATGTTTCCACAAACATCATTAAGTAAGGGTTTGTATGTTAACTACAGTTTCCTATTAAGTGTTGTTTTTAAACTATCATAATATTCTTTCAAGATTATTTGGAGAGTCTTAGAGCCCAAATAAAACAACCATGTAAAAATAATCATTTCTACTAATGTTCTAAAGAGAAATCTCCCTCAATTTCCAACTCTTTAGCTAAAGTTTTTTGCATTTATTCCATAGATCATAAAGAACCTACATGTCTCCTCACAAACATTNCCCAAATAAAACAACCATGTAAAAATAATCATTTCTACTAATGTTCTAAAGAGAAATCTCCCTCAATTTCCAACTCTTTAGCTAAAGTTTTTTGCATTTATTCCATAGATCATAAAGAACCTACATGTCTCCTCACAAACATTCCTTTTATAACTAAATCAAATTCATCTCTCAAGTACTTGTAAGAAGGACCTAAATCCAAGTAGTCACCTTTCAATGTGATCATTATTTCCTTGTGACAAGTACCTATTGACATTACCTATTTTTTTTCTACATTAACATTCATTTGAGAGTAAGTGAATTTTTTTTTTAAAGAATCGTGATGTCCTTGGGGACTATCTTTTTTCTTTGTTAACAACCTAGCACCTTACATGTAAATCAACAACAAAAAAACATAGAAGATTTTAGGGGCTAAATTTTGAAAATGGACTAATTTTCCATGGTTTTTCTCATAAAAGTATTCATCAATTTCCATTTTTTCTAAAAAGGATTCGCCCAAATTCCATAGAATAAAATTATTTTACCTTAAAAATAGCCAAAAATATATATAAACTATATAAAATCCTTAAAAATTCAAATAGTAAGAATAGTAAGATTAGCTCAAGTTTCTACATTTTAATATAAATTTCAATTCTTAAAATTATCCCTGCAACAAACCATAAATTGGTATTCTTATTCCTCTTACCCCATTCTACTCGATTTCTATGCCAAATAGTGTTGGAGAAAGGGGAGATATTTTTTCATCTTAATATAATATTGGTTTTTATTTTCCTTCTTTGAGTTTAATCATTTATTAGCTTCCCAATATTGCAACAACCCTTTTACATAAGTTGAGAAATTTCTTATCAAGTTCTAAATTCATGGCGATTTCTTCTCTTTATTCTAACTTTATATTTCTTATCAAAGTATATTAACCAAATTTAGAATAAGCGTGAACAACTAAAACTGTTTTGCTCGCACGTTTTTATGTTCGTTCGGTGAAGGCTTATTTGAAGAATGTCTTAACAACTTCAACATTCTTAAAATAATTTTTTTTCACCTGAAGATAAAACTTAAAATTTAAAATGATAAAATACATTCAAACGTAGAAATCGTGCGTATAGCGAGGAGTGAAGCAATTCCCACATGTGATAGTTAGGAATTAAGCAAACAATTCCAACTGTAATCGGACTTCAAAGTTATGTAAAATGGTCGCTGCTGAAGCAACGAATAAATAAGAGCCTTGTAAGCTAAAGATGTCTAACATAAATATTGCAATTTCAAAAAACCTTCTATTTCATTATATTCCCAGCTGTTGTTGCAGAAGAATATTATAGATGGTTTGCATGGCTCTTAGAAAAATGGCAAATAGAAACGGTTATTTGATCAGCTATGCTCTTCTTCTTCTGCTTCTTCATCGTCCTAATTTATGTCACAGTGCTCAAGAATCACATGGTGGATCCCTCCTCGACAATAGCGATATGTGGAATAATTCTCTCAACGAGGGAATTAGCGGAGTTGGTCTCCGGGCGGAGTATTGTTATTGCTATCGCGCTATTTGGCACTAGTGTCGCAGTCGTGTTTGCGCATTTTTGTTTGATGTCCATCGAGTTCATGAGTTTGACGGATAGCTTTGACGAATACGATGACAACATGTCCCAACGAAGGATTGCTAGAGGAAGGATTGCTAATCGTGTATGGATCAATCTTGGTTTTCAAGTCACAAAACATCATTTCCTAATTGAAAATAATGAATACCACAGAATAAGACGTCTGTTGAATCACGGACAACAAACAATTGTAACTGACATTGCTCTTAAAAAATGCTTGAACATGGATAGTCCTGTGCACTTGTTCCTTACAGGCTGAGCAGGAACAAGGAAGACATTCACAATGAAAGCATTGCTCCAAATGCTTATATGAATCTATGATTCAAAGAATTCGTCTAATTCCATGAAACCAAAGGGCCTAATAGTTGAATATACTCAGTCTCATGTATATGATAGAATCGTTGGGTGAAAAATGTATATGACAGAAGTGTTTGGTGCAAAATGTATATCACACTGTACATGAAAAGTGTGAACCCGACTCCGCAAACCCACGACTCCGTAATTGTTTGGTGCAAAATGTATCAAGTGTTATAGCATTATATAAATTACTATAAATCTTCATACATTGTTATAATATTCTATAAATTACTCAGTTTCATGTATATGACATAATTGTTGGGTGCAAAATGTATTTCACAGAATAGGGTGGCCATAAAAATTGAAAAATGTGAACCTCGTAATTGTTGGGTTACATTGGTTATGTATTAAATGTTTCGTATACTAGCAAAATTAGATCCTAGGAACCTTCGTTCATGTACCAGACATTAATGATTTTTTATAAATTTCAAATAAAACTAATTCGGGAATACTAAATTCTACATGAATACCACATGCACTGCAACCTTGAACCCACGCATTTACTCCCCTTCCAACCTCGCAAGAACTACGCTGCCATGCAACACTTGTTAAACTCACATTTTTTCATTTCCAATTTATAACATTAAAGAAATTACAACATCCATATTGGTCGCATGACAATACACATCTGCTTTCAGTGAACCCAAAAAAAATCACACATGAAATACCGTTGTTTATTGACGGTCGTAATACTTGGTTTCTCGACAGAGTAGTCTTATCGACAGTTACGATGATCTTCAACTAAACACTTTTCCAATTAAATTTTACTATTTAAATGGTTAAAATATATTTTGTATAAACATTCATAGTTTACATAGATTCCTTAGTTATTTAATAATAATAATAAATTTACTTTCAGATAACGATACCCTTTAGTCATCGTTTTTAATTAAAATTCTATCAAAAACGTTAAATGTCATCTCACAATTCAATTCTTACCATTTTCATTCCTCCTATAGTAGAGATGATATTTTATTGATCATTATAATGTGTAACCTTATGCAATCTTCACTTGTTTATATATATATATATATATATATATATATATATATATATATATCATTATAGGATTTTTTCTCTTATGGTTTTATGGAAATGGAAATGGCCTCGTTGTTTCATGTAACGTTGGAATATGTAATCCCCACTTGTTTTTATGTACTGATCATTTTAAGTTGAGAGTTTGTTTCTTAATATTTGGGAGGTTGTTGGAACTAGTTGGATTTGAAAGATTTTCTCCAATTAGATGCTTCCTAGATTGGTGTGAGATTGAAATACTTTCTCAATTGGTATATCAACGTAGTTGTCTATCTTGAGACAAAATTTGTGTATTTATATGAACTCTATTTATTTGTTTACCAGAACGCTCAAGCATGATTTTTGTTTGTTTAATTTTGTCTACTCTTCCTCTCTCATTTCCCAATATGGTATGAGAGTCGGATTGGGCCTTATTCCCTCACGGGAGGTCGAGAGAAATGGAAGCATGTGTAGAGGAACAAATTCTTGTAAGTGAGAGTAGTGTGTTTCTTGTGATTTGTAAATTGTGGTGGATAGTCTGTTAGAGTAGTTCGTCACAATGCGGAAAATAGAGCATAGTAAAATAGTATCACACCATTCAAAATTAAATAGAATATATAACTTGGGAAACCTAATACGGGAGAAACCCAACGAGAATGTGAGCCTACTCTCCTCTCTTTTTTATGGTATAGAAATGATGCAATTACAAATAAATACACACTCTCTATGAATTTTCCTTTCACCCTTGACATGTATGACTGCTACAAAATTTCTCCTCCTCTTTTATGGTTACACAATACATGTTTTCCTCAGCTATGGAACAAGATAAAATGCAAAATAATGGAACCCATTCTCATCCTAATGGCCTGATATTTACCATAGACCAATATCCATCAAGTGGTAGGATGTTTACTTCCTCAAACCTCAATTGTGATAGGGATTTGGACCTTATAGAATTTTCTTGAAATAACATGCATTGCTAGACCCATATGCATAAGTAACGGGGGTTGACATGGCATCCCCTCATACCATGGTGGTCGACATGGTAGGTCAACTTG
Source organism: Picea sitchensis (assembly GCA_010110895.2). Classification (NCBI taxonomy): domain Eukaryota; kingdom Viridiplantae; phylum Streptophyta; class Pinopsida; order Pinales; family Pinaceae; genus Picea; species Picea sitchensis. The sequence goes on along the minus strand of SNQJ01S0161237.1, from coordinate 15,027 downwards.
TGGGAGTTACAAATTTGTCATACAAACTCTGATTGATACATGATCTACACCGTTGGAAAGGTATCTCAGTGTAGAGCACCTTCCATGGTGTGGTTATAGATTTCAGACACCAGAACCCTAAAAAATGTTGCTTAATGCCTCAAAATGGCTTTGGAAGGTTCAAGACCCCAATTTTTCAAATTGGGACCTGCCACTAAAGTGGACCTACAAGATGAATACTCCATTTTTTTCCACTATGAAAGGATTGAGATGGACGAAAAACAATATAGGGTGAGTTCAAAAAGTTCGTGGCCAAAAAAGTGATATGCGGGTCAGCAGGAATGCAGACTCGCATGAATGTGTGCGTGTTCTTAGGAACGTGCATGTGTTCCTAAACCTATAGGTTTGAAAGTGGTTGAACCTCCATGAGACTTTCCATGTAGGTTAAGTTGTAGGAACGCACACATGTTCCTAAGAATGCAAGCGTATTCCGAGCAACACGTGCACGTTTGTTCTGTTAAACCTTTTTAAAGGGTCGCGAGCACGATTTGTGCTCATTGTGCAAAAATCATACTCGCATTTTGAATATCATTGAGAAAATAGAGATGTGCTAGTGATGAGAAACAAAGGGAGTATCTTGCCACTGTAGGTATGTTTTATTTATCTTATTTTTAACCCAATTTAGTCATTTTTAATTTAGTCTTTTGCTCCCAAGAATCCAAATTTAAAAAATTGTAGTTTTGTATTTTAAGTAAAAAACCAACCTAATTTACATTCCATGGCTTTTAAATTGCAACATATAGAATACAATGGAAACCCAAGATAATGTAAACCGCTTATAATAAAACCAATATGATCAAAACCCCAACCCACCACAACCACCCAATGTTAACACTCAAATTGATGAGGGGTTTGTTATATTAAGAACCATTGAGGAACAATTAAGGGACACTAGAGATCCTAGAAAAAACCTACTTGGCCACTTCTTTGGACATTATTACTAAGTCCATTGCAAGTGCCCAAGGGAAATAAACATCTATTTCTAATTATAGGGAAAGAATATATGAGTACTATAGCAGTGGTTTGGACAGAAACCAAGTCAAATAATTGGGCATTTCAAAACAACAAATATTGTCTATTTTTAGGGATCCTATAAATGGAAAATATATACCATTGACCAATAAACACATCTCCATTGACTGGTGCATCCATTCGTAGATTAGTTGAAATTGGATGGGTAGGTGGTGTATGGTTTTTGATAAACCTTCCTGCAATAACATGGATATTCCCTTATATTTTATGAGAAAATTGTGAGTTGGATTTACTTTGGGTAAGCATGTCAACTACTTTGATATTGGTGAATTTTAGAGGGTGGTTCGAGGGTCCACACAGGACCGAGAGCATGCTAGGAATGACCCCGTATTAGATCCTCATGCCCCCAAGAAAAGTCTTGACTCACCTACCCATCATCCTCATATTGCAGTGAGATTGTAACAAGTACAACTATCCATTTGATCATTGACTCATAGCTTAGTTCAACAAATTAGCTTTGTTGCACTATCTTGGTAGGAGGTGCTTGCCAATGACATTCATAGAGGGGTTGGATCTTCAACAAGCACATGAGAGTTTAGTGAGGAGAGGGCACATGGACATAACATCCTTCCATGTGAACCTCAATGATCCTCGTGCTATGGGAAGAAATGTTATGGGCCTATAGAACCCAGTGGAAAGCATAACCTCATGGAGGAGGTTAGTATCTTAACCCTCTCCATGTTCTTCATCATTATATATTTATTTTGTATATTTTGTATTTATATCGATATTTTAATATATGTTGTTTTGCAATTGTTGCGTCTGAGTAGTAGACCATCTACGCCTATGGATGCATCAGTGTCTATCCCCAACATTGATGCAACAATAGAGGAAACTTGTTCATTGGGTGCACCCCACACATAGGTATGTATGACATTTGATAAATTCACCATAGCCATTTCTTTATTTTATGGCATCCTAAAAATTTTAATGTTCTCATGTTTCTAAAAGATTTGGGACTAGGAGATTCCGGGGAATATCCATCTAGGATGGACAATTCACCTACATCACATGTATCATTATAGAGTTAAATATAACATAACTCTAAAATTGTTTGTGTTTATGTTTTTGAATTTTAGTATTTAGTACTAATAGTTCAATTTTATTAATATGTATGCATGCTATTGATATATTTGCTAGATATAGTACTATTGCACTCCTTGGGAACCTGGGAATTCCTTCTGGGTTACCTTTCTCCATGCCTAGGTATTTTCAATCACTTATAGAGCCTGTGAGTATCCATCATAGACCACCCTCAAAATAATTCCTATTGCATGCATCCTCAGTGGATTACCCATCCGCACCACCTATATTCCACCCATCCCGATCACCATTTCTATTGGCCCCATCGACCGAGACTTCCATAATAGTTGATGTATCGGAGGAGGTTGTACAACCTAGTTCTCGATCTTCCAGGTTGCACAACCAATCTTGCCACCACTCTCACACCATGTTCAATGTGAAATGCACCACACATTTTGTCCAAGCACATAAAATCACCACTCTAACAATCTATGTAATCGTGACCCACAAAAAATGGTGAAAACAACAACCTCTTGCAATTCCATTCACATACCATCTCCTGGCTAAAAACCATCAAGACAAGCTATACACCACATGAAAAATAAATGAGAAAAAGATGTAATGTTGCAGTAGGAAAATGAACACTAGACAATAGGCCACCAAGATTCCTACATATAATTAAGTAATATCCGAGGACCAAAAACTTTGACCAAATACCACAAAACCCAAAAACATCATTACTAGAAAACATTAAAATAAGAAAAGCTTCAAAATAGTTGGAAATTCAAGTCCTAAAACATCCACCAAGGTCATCAATCCTAGTTAAAATATTCACCACAAATCTCTTACTAAAATTAAGAAAAATGCAACACCCACCAAACAAAAAAAAAATAATCCTCAAAATGGTTAGAGGTGGAAGTCATGGAGATCCTATGGAGCCTTAACAACATCCCTATATTATGTGTTAGGGCTCTTCCTTGATATCCCATCCATATCGCAACTTCTCTCTCACCTTATTTTATACCATGTCTCCAATGGCCAATGGATCATTTGGCAAATATTCTTCTTCAATTACACAATTTTTATATCTATTTCATCTAGACACCATACCAATTCTTATTTAAGATGAAATAATTTCCTACATTGGTAATATATCTATATCCATATTCTTTATTTTAATAATATATGTGGTAAATAGATATATTCTTCGTTTTCTAAAGGTAATATACATGTTTCCACAAACATCATTAAGTAAGGGTTTGTATGTTAACTACAATTTCCTAATAAGCGTTGTTTTTAAACTCTCTTAATATTCTTTCAAGATTATTTGGAGAGGCCTATAGCCCAAATAAAACAACCATGTAAAAATAATCATTTCTACTAATGTTCTAAAGAGCAATCTTCCTCAATTTCCAACTCTTTAGCTAAAGTTTTTTGCATTTATTCCATAGAGAATAAAGAACATACATGTCTCCTCACAAACATTCCATTTATAGCTAAGTCAAATTCAACTCTCAAGTACTTGTAAGAAGGAACTAAATCCAAGTAGTCACCTTTCAATGTGCTCATTATTTCCTTGTGACAAGTACCTATTGCCATTACTTATTTTTTTTCTACATTAACTTTCATTTGAGAGTAACTGAAAAAATTGTTTAAAGAATCATGATGTCTTTGGGGACTATCTTTTTTCTTTGTCAACAACATAACACCTTACATGTAAATCAACAACAAAAAAACATAGATTATTTTAGGGGCTAAATTTGGCAAATGGGCTAATTTTCCATGGTTTTTCCCATAGAAAGATTCATCAATTTCAATTTTTTCTAAAAAGGATTAGCCCAAATTCCATAGAATAAAATTATTTTGCCTTTAAAATCGCAAAAATTATATATAAACTATATAAAATCCTTATAAATTTGACTATTTTTAATATTAGGAATAGTAAGATTATCCAAGGTTTCTACATTTTAATATAAATTTAAATTCTTAAAACTATCCCTCCAATAAAACATAAATTGTTATTTTTATTCCTCTTACCCTATTATACTTGATTTGTATGCCAAATAGTGTTGAAGAGAGGGGAGATATTTTTTCATCTTGATATTATTATTGGTTTTTATTTTCCTTCTTTGAGTTTAGTTATTTATTAGTTTCCGAGTATTGCAACAACCTTTTCACATAAGTTGAGCATATCTTCTCTCCTCTCCCCACAATATATAGACAATGAAAATATAAAAAAATACGGGGACGATTGAGTGGAGTTGTGAGTAAGAGATGAATGTGAACTTGAAGGGTAAACATTTCGAATTATAGGTGAGGAAAAAATATGTACTATATATTCAAAATCCTTCAATATTTTTTATGATTTATCAATTGGTTGGCTTCCACCAAGTTTTCGATTGTTGTGTAAGCAAATATGGTAGGAGACAATGAAAGTAGTGTTTTTAAAACCACAACCTTTCAATACATAGGTCCATTTTCATGAATGACTATAGACAACCAAATCTCAAATAGGAAGAAAAAGACCCAAAAGCCCAAAGAGAAAGTCTCAACTTCGCTAGAGGAATTTAATGAGGTTACACAAAGCCTTGATTCCCAAACCAAGGATATGAGATACAACAAACAATCTCAAAACAAAATTCATAGTAAAACCACAGACAAAAACCATGTGATTCCTCAAGTACAAGTGCCACATAATTAGAATGATGGAAACTAATTACATGAAATTTCATAGTCCATTCTACTAATAAATCCCCATCCTTAAACTAGAATCCTACTCCAAATCAGAGTCTTTTCTCAATAAATCCCACTACCTTAGCCATTCAAGTTATAAAACTTGTGGCTAATTAACCTTAATCAATATTAGAACCTTTCTTGCACCATGCTTAATGCCCACTATTTTCAAACCCATTAAACCATTATTATAGTGACCTTATATATCTATTACCTATAAAAGATATTGACTACCTTGCATAATCAATATTACCACCTATGGCACCATTCTCAAAGGAAGTACACCACACATTGTTTCCAAGCACATAAAATCACAACTTTTTATAGCTTTGACTCACCAAAAAAAAATATGAAAACAACATTTTTACAATTTCATTCACATGTAATCTTTTCTCTTGCATGGGAAAATAAACACAAAAACCATTGAAAAAAAACAAAAAATCAACTCATGCCACTAAACTAGAGATATTCCTGTACATAATCGAACATCATCTAAAATACCACAAAACCCAAAAACGCATAACTCACCTACACTAACATCAACGAAGTTTTTAGTTGAAAATGCAAGCCCTTAAACATCGACGAAGGTTTTCAATCTCAATAAACAATTTCACCACAAAGCTCCTACTGAAATAAAAAAACACCCGCCAAAACCGAAAATACAAAACAGCCTCATCTCAAAACAGTTATAGGTGCAAAACGTGGAGCTTCACATCCATGAATTCTGTGCCAAGGCTCTTCCTTGATCTCCTATCCATACAACACCCAACACGAGCTGATTTTCTACAAGAAGATTGAACTAAGATTCGTGAACTCTAAAGGCAACAAGTAAGCCTAATTATTGGGCGAGTAGGTGTAGACTTTGTTATATTAATTAATATTTTTATTACGTTTTCGACAGGAAACGTTTTTATTTGGATTATATTCGCCGTACACAGACATTGACGAGCTTAGATTAATGGCGATTTCTTCTCTTTATTCCAACTTTATACTTGCGATTAATGGCAATTTCTTATCAAGTTCTAAATTCATGGCGATTTCTGCTCTTTATTCTAACTTTATATTTCTTATCAAAGTGTATTAACCAAATTTAGAATAAGCGTGAACAACTAAAACTGTTTTGCTCGCACGTTTTTATGTTCGTTTCGTTGAAGACTTATTTCAAGGACGTCTTAACAGCTTCAACTTTCTTAAAATAAAGTTTTTTCACTTGAAGATAAAACTTAAAAGTTAAAATGATAAAATCCATTCAAACGTAGAAATCGTGCGTATTATAACATCGAGGAATAAAGCAATTCCCACATGTAATAGTTAGGAATTAAACAAACAATTCCAACTGTAATGGGACTTGGAAGTTATCTCCAATGGTCGCTGCTGAGCCAACGAATAAATAAGAGCCTTGTAAGCTGAAGATGTCTAACAT